>ML814142.1:42734-57300 GCA_009831015.1 Picea engelmannii | reverse complement strand
CTAGTTAAAAAAAAAAAAAAAAAAAGTCACTTTTAAGAAACATACCCTAAGGTTAAAGGATCGTATCCTTAAACCTTATTTAATTTATGTGTTAAATTTAAAGACTATTTATTTCATACAATTTTTTCAAGAGACCCAATCTCATCCATTTTTCCAACATTACATTTAAGTATTCCCAAACCAAACCTAACCCAATCTCAACAATTTTTCCAATATTACATCTAAGTATTCCCAAACCAAACCAGACAATGAGATTAAAACATTAGTAAACTATGTAACACTCTATCAACAATAACAGTGAATAAAAAAAACCGTTAAAAGCTTCCTTTTAGTTCAAGCTTGTTTTAAATTAATTTTCTATGCATTTATTAATTGTCTTATATGCTCAGCCCCCGGGGGGCAGCTCAATTGGCAAGTGTCGTGATATGAAGTGTTATGTTCGATGAGGTTCCAAGTTCAAATCCCCCTGACTTACCCGTGCCTGCGGAAGGGGCATACGTATGACACCTGGAGGTTATAGTGGTAGCGGTCGGAATCGACCCCATGTCACGCGAATACGAGACCGGCCCAGTTGCCGATTCCACCAGTCATAAATAAAAAAATAAAAAAATAAAAAAATAAAAATTGTCTTATATGCTCCACTTTTATTGTATTTATTTAAAATGAATTAAACTAAGAAAGGTCAAGCTTGTTTTAATTTTCTATACATTTATTAATTGTCTTATATGCTCTACTTTTATTTTTATTGTATTTATTTAAAATGAAATAAACTAAAAAAAAATAGATAGAATTTAACCCCAATTAATCACAATTTATTTTACCATGGTAGTTTGTGTACAAACATTTTTATAACCTTATATATAAATCAATCATTGCATATTTCGTTTCACTTTCTTTGAACTACAAACATTTGTATAACCTTATATATAAATCAATCATTCCATATTTCGTTTCACTTTCTTTGAACTATAAACATTTTTATAACCTTATATATAAATTAATAAATTAATCATTCCATATTTCATATTTCATTTCACTTTCTTTGAATAAAATAGTTTCAACTAAAAAAATCCTTTATGAATGTACAAAAGCTAATCCTCGGAAAAAGATAATAAAATAAAAATCCTTTATGTATGTACAAAAGCTAATCCTCGAAAAAAGATAATAAAATAAAATAATTTTAATTATCTATAAAATACTTAATTTAAGTATTATTTTTAATCACTTTATTAATAGTGATACTCTAATTTGTTAAAGAACACCCTAAAACACTTTATACATCAACCTTAGTTTGCTAAGTAGCAACTTAAAATGCTTTGTAGATTCACATTTAGAAGTCTGAACACCTTCCTCATGACCAACTCTGTAATGTGGGGATTTAAAGTTCATAATTAATTACAAGTATGCACATCCATGAGACAAATTATTTAAGCTACAACAAAGATAAATGATTTGAAATACCCAAGATAATCTATCTGCACCAATGACATATAACATATAGAACAACTTTTAAGTGCATTGTTTAGATTTTATCCTCATTTTGATTAACCTAGAAATAGTCAACTCTTTGTTTAGTTTTTTAATTTCATTTGTATTGGTAAAGTTTGTTTTAGTAATAGTGTGATGATATAGTTATTAATTTTGATTAACCAGTTTTTTAATTTTCTTTGTATTGGTAAAGTTTGTTTTAGTAATATATTGGTAAAGTTTGTTTTAGTAATAGTGTGATGACATAGTTATTAATTTTGATTAACCTAAAAATAGTTGACTCTTTTTTTACTTTTTAATTTTCTTTGCATTGGTAAAGTTTGTTTTAGTAATAGTGTGATGATGTAGTTTTTAATTTTATGGTAGGTTGCAAGTTTTAGATGATTTTGGTGAAATACATACACCTAGCTCATGTAATTTTAACTAAAGGAATTTGATTTGAATTTTGTAAGTTGGTTACATAAGTGTAAACTCTCCCAAATTAGGTGTAACACCCTTTCAAAGTTATTTTGCACATTGTGAAGATTTATTGGTGATTATATTTATATGCACTATTAAAATGATGATATAAGTTGTTTCGATAAGTTCACAATGTTGTTATCACCTTGCTCCGAGACCCATATTAACTAGGGTTGAATGTCTAGAGTGGTGCAAAGAGTGTTAAAAGGCATTTTAATATTAATTTGTGAATACTAACATTGATTATGGGGGTATAATTCTCAACACCCACACTAACTTAGGTCATATGTTGGAAGCAAGCCAAATGATCAATAATATTGTTGTGGAATTTTTACTCTAAGGGAATGGCTCCAATTCAATGAGGTTAACCTAACTTGAAATTCGTAATACCTTGTGAGATAAATAATGGGGTGAAATGGTGAATTGTTGGGATAAAAAGTACTTCTAATGTTTAATTAGAGTTTAAGGCCCAAAGGAGCCCAGATCAAGTTAGTAATTACATGTTGTGTGATGTTTGTTAAATTTCCCTGATTTCCCCTAAAACCTAATTATGGTTTCTAATTACCTTTTGGGGAAAATAACTGAGGAATGAAAGTGTTGTTTATTGTTATTAAAGAAAGGGTATGTTGATTTTTGGGTATTAGTGTGAAAGGAAATCAAATTGATATTTTCGCTTACTAGTGTGAAAGGAAATCGAGTTGCTTCTTTCTAGCTATTTGAGGGAAAGAAAAGTATTCTTAAGGATTTATGTGATATATATTCTACCAGTTTTTTCGGAAAATGGGGGTTCTTTTGGTCATGAGTCTAGGAAGTGATTGGAACAATTGAACACTAGGCACAACATCGTCGGAATGGCTAAAAGGGGGTTGGGTGTACCTAACCTAAGGAGGGTACTAAAGCCCATTGTTTGATCCTAGAATTGTTTGGGAGAAGAACCCCACTATTGGAGATATTGCAATATCAAGAGCACGAGTGGGTAGAGTTCTTGCACACCGAAAACTTGAGAGGAAATGTGGTTTTGTAGCTAGAGACCTCTCCACCACACAAATTCTATTATCAGTTCAATATTGTGGATAATTGTTGACATTGCCTAGGTAGAGTGTTTTCTTGTTGAGTTGATCCTTAGGTAATTGAGCCACTGAATATTCTCATTGGGTTGGGGCCCTTCACAAGGGGCATCATCGATTTCTTGGTGTTTTCATTGGTTGGGAGGAAAATTGTCCTTAGAGTGTGATTCACATGTGATTTCACTACAATTGGATTTGAACACTGGTTTGCATCAATTGATTGGATGTTGGCACAGGGACAGACCCAGGGTTCAATACTTCAACAATGCACCAACAAAACCCTAACCACCGACCCTTTCCGAAACACCTACAAAGCAGATGAAGTCTCACCCGAGGTAGAGGCAAGGGGGTTGCAGGACTCAAGTGGCTACAACCTAGTTGGGACATAGATCTGTGATTACAACACTTAACAGAGCACTTAGCCAATAGTATGCATTAAGTTATGATTCTTATTTACATAGCAGATTAACCCTTATTATAAATCAGCATAATAGTAATCAAGATTAAGCACATCTAATTATTTATCACATATCATTAGAGAAGATCTAGCATTTATACATATATCAAGCATTAAGCATCAATGGATCTACCTATCACACATCAAGAACAATGCACTAAGCAAATAAGTACATAAATATCGTGAACAATGTTGCACAAAGCACAACAACATAGGATATACATGGTTCACTCCAGTGTGGGGCTACATCCACCAACTCTTCTTCTTCTTTATTAGTCTCTTTCAATATTCTTACATGCACCAAGACACGGAGCCACTCCACATAGGACAGGAGATTTGCATGCACCTTGCCAGATCCTACTTCCTCAAATTAGGTCAAGGCACAAAGCCTTACATAGTTTGTGCACAAATCACTTACAAAACACTTGCACTTAGCTTTGCAAGCCTCAACACATTCATGCACAAAGCCAACTAGCCATGCACTAAGTCGATCAATGACTAGAAAACTTCTTACTTGCACTAAGCCACACTACTTCTTACATGCTTAGCTAATTATTTATACATTACAAAAAGTCCTAAGCATGGGTAAACCCATGGGCCGACATCCCATACCCGTTACATAAACCCTAAAATCCCAAAAAGCCCGTAAAATGGGTGAGATCCCGCAATCTCCGCTTCGCATGGGCACTCCATCTTCGACTAGCTTGTCGAAGTACAAAAAATGGTCAAACATGACCAATGTTTTCCCGAAACTTGGTCGAGGGCCAACAGGCCCCCAACACTCACATGTGACTCGTCCCAAGTCACTATGATCTGGGAAATATCACTTTGAAGGACTCGAGCTTAGCTCGAGCTGCCTCGACTTGCTACTTTGATAGAGGCTCTTGCTCGACGAACTCCTGAATTAATTGCTCAGTGACAGGCCCTTCCAGGCGTTGTTCCATTGTTGCGACCACATGTTCCAATTGTGAGCCTTATTCCTCGATCTCTTCAAAAAGTGTGTCGGCTTTGTCCTGCACCGGATAGAGTCATTGTGTCACCCCCATCACTCTACTCTGGATGGAAGTGACCGTTGTTGAACTGCGCATTGCTCCTGCGACCTCTTCATATTTTCCATTGCAGTAAGAAACTTCAACTGTGATTTCACATTCAACGCCTATTACTTTTCCTCCTAGATTTGTGCCTCCAATATCCTCAACTTCGGGTCTTCTGCAAGGCGCTCATAGGTCTGCGCACTTCGGTCACTTAGTTTCTTGAATTCTGAGGCCAACACCCTGATTCTTTCTATTGTGCTCTTGGTGGTTTCTTCCCTCTGATCTCGCACTTATTGCGGAGTGTTCGACACTGCTTGGATTTCTAACTCTGCTACTCTTGCTTGAAGTTGTTGAATGGCCTCAACAAGCTTCCCCACTTGGCTCTCGGTTGTCTCTTTTTCCATTTGTGCCAAGCCCGACACAAAGAGAAGTTCTCTAGTCACTGCCTCTCTGACCATAGTCTTCTCTGCAAGCAGCTGGTCTTTCTCTTTCTAGATTTTCTCTTTGTCCTCTTTGAACTTCGCCCAAAGGTCATCTTTCTCTTGTTGCGCAACCCAAAGTTGCTCTAAGGCCTCCTCCTCTTCTTGCTTCAAGGCCTCTGTGGCCTACTCCTTTTCTTCTTGGACTCAAAGAAGTCGAGTCTCTGTTGCATCTTCTAATCTTCTTAATTGGGTGGGCTCATCCCCCAATTCTACATTCTCCGTTGAAGATGGCACAGTAGACACTGTGCGGCTCGACTGGATATCTTGTTAGATGTCTTTTAGTTCTTTCTTGATTCTATTGTACAGTGTTTCTTGCTTCACTTCATGTCTCTACAGAATATCCTCTAAGGCGTCTTCTACAGATGTGATGATGAGATGTATATCATCCACTGTGAGCACATTCTGCGATTGAGGCTTATTGTCTCGGGTATTCTTCTATGCTGAGGGTTTCTCTAGAGAAACTTTTCTTTTATTTGATGTCTCGACCTCTGTAAGGGGATCGTTTGGCGATGTCACTTCGCCCCTTTCTTGCTTTTATTCTTCCCCTTCCTCCTTTTGGTTTACTTCATCACCTCCTCCTCCTGCAGGTGAGTCTGACACAGTTTCCTTTGATGCGTTGTCCTTCTCCTCACTGTCTATGTCCTGCACTTCCTACTTTTTCTTCTTTTTCTTTGCATTGATCGGTCTGTCATACTTAGTCTGGGTGACCAAAGGGCTTATGATGATGTCGGGGTCAGAGAGATCTATATCATCCACTGGTACAAGGAATTCAGTTGGCCATTCCTTGGTTATCTCCTCCATGTCTTCATAAGTCAATTTATAATAAGACTACATCTCCTCCATGATTTCATCCCTATATGCAGTGATATAGATGAAGTGGCAGTCTGTGCAGAACTTCGCTAGCAGCCTCTATGTATGCAAGGTGTTCGGGGTCATTCAGAGGAATGATTCAATGGTGCACTTGAGTTGTAGGTAGTAAGCATGGAACACCGCATTTGATTACCACTACTTCACCATATCGATCATATACCACAAGGTGGTGAACCTTGCAACCAATGGCTCTGATGGCTCGACTTCTGGGAATGTCGCTTCCTCCAACATATCCCAAGAAAAAAATGCAATGAGAATCAACAACCAACTAAAGTGAAATTCATAGCCTTGGTCTTGTGCTTCATGGAAGTCCTTCTCTAACTCATTGATGAGGTAGCTCACCCAGTTCAACTGCATTCCTTTGACACACTTCCTTGCAAGGTCGACTATGAATCCTATGACTTGCATAGTATGGTTCTTTTTTATGCACTTTCATGCTATCAACTGACAAGCTAGATGCACTACGTTATCCTGGATGGAGGCTACCTTGTAGCCTCACTTCCCCTTCTCCACATCACCATACACCTCCTTGATGCACTCGGCCATGGAGTAATCTAATGTATTTCCTGGGTAGAACTAGAGAGGGTTTGGTCCTTGCATGCTTAGTCTGGTGATCAGGTGGATCACCATTGGATCCACAGTGATGTGTATATCCAACCAAAGATACCCTCCATGGTAGCATGACAGGAGAAGTTTAATGCACACGTTAACCTCTTGATGTCTATCGAAGTGGGGGATCTTCATCATGTTTAAGATCGTTGATATCGCAATATCCTTGATCCATGGCTAGGGGAATGTCTTGGGATTCTTCCCATTTGTCATCGTCGGGTACTTATGCGGCGCGAGAATCACATAATTCTTCATGTCGCCAAGGTTGAAGTCACTGATCTTGAGAGATGGGATCAGTCCCAACTGTGGTTTGACTGTGCGTATCCCCTTCGAGAGGTATGTAGTGATAAGCATGTACTTGAAATTGTGTGGGATATTGTCACGACTAACCGTGCCAACCAAAGGTGGGATGTAGTCGAGCAAGACTGATGGGATCTGCTTCGCGTTCACCAAATCGTCTCGATGCTTGTTTATTTTCTCAGTCGTGGTTCAGGATGGCATAGATCAACATCCAGTCAAGGTGGATGCTTGCAATCCACCTGTCGATGATGCCTGTATACCTACAAACATTAATTTGTCAACCATGAGGTCGATCAAGATTTCTTCTACAGATTTCTCTACTATGCTAAGGTCACTCTACATACACACTCATAATCAAATAACTCAGGTAGGTGAATGGACACTCAAGGTAATCGAATCAATGGAAAGGTTTAGACAGTACATCATGGTATGCAATCACTTCTCTATTAGATCAAAGATCTTGGTTTGCAAAAAGTGGTCCCGGCGCAGCATCTGACGGGTTAAATATGCAACGTCGTAATGGATTCCTCCAACGGGCAGGAATGCCTCAATCAATACGATTCCATCCAATATGGCGCGGTCTCAACAGTCCAATGGTGATATTTCTAGAAATAACTGTGTTTTTAGTCATTCTGGAGCATCATTCTAACGGTTGGGACGCCTCTAATGGTCATATAGATTTATCGTGGTGAACTGTCATTCTGTGTTGTTCTATTATTCCAGCGAGGTTCAATTTTTGCAAGCCTGCCTTCTGCGAAGTCTTCTCTGGAACTTCCTGTAGTTTTTCTAACTTTTCCTTCTTCTTACTAAGCTTTCTTTCCTTCTTTCCCGTGATTTGGGTCTTTGGGTTACTTTTTCCATTCTTATTCTTATCTTCTCTTATCGTAGTAACTTCTCACTGTTGAGGGTCTTTCAAATGGTTCAAGGGTAATACTTCTTCTCTTACTACTTCTGGGGTAGGTTCTCTTCTCTCCTGCATTGACAAGTTCTTTAGGCATTCTCTTTTTCTTTCCTCTTTGACAAATAAGTCTCTAGCCCTCAGTTGCTTTGACATATCATCTTGTTCTTGTATTAGTCGCTCTATTTTTCTAGCCATGAAGTCCTTTAATTCTTGTTTTTCTGTTCTGTGGCTTCATTCTTTGCTTTTCTTCGAATCTGATCTTTTTCAATCTAGGCATTTCATAAAAAAAGTGCAACATGGGAGTTGTTCTCAACAAACTTAATGACTTCGAATTCTTCTTCGGTCGATATTCCATGGGTGATCATAGGTATATTAGTAACTCTTCCACATAGGGTTATCATCTTTCCTTTAAACAATCCTATCCTTCCCAATGAAGGAATCATAGCATGCTTTCCCAAGATTTCCCAAGTACTTTATGGCATAACGTTCACGTGTGTTTCCTCATCTAATACAGAGTCCATGTCGAAGTCTCATATTCTTGTTTCTATACATTTCTTCTCTTTCAAGATCTCTAGTAAACTGATGTCTCTGTGATCATTCAATGTTTCTTTCAGTTGTAATAACATAGTCTCTGATTCTTTCTGGTTCTTTAACATATCCTTAGTTTATTTACCTTCTTCATAGTTTTCTTGTCTCATGTTCATCTTTTCAACTTTAGCAATCATTCTAGGGAAATCCAAAACCTCATGATCAATATATTTACAACAAAGACAAATAGGACCTATACCAGGGCATTCCTTAGCAAGATGTCCCGGTCTTCTGCAGTTATAACATAGTGGCAATCCTCTCTTTCTCTTAAACGATCCCCGATCTTTTCTGTACTATGCATTGGGATCATGGTGATGGACCTGCAATATGCAAAAATTCTTTCTACGATCCTGCATCCACTTGTTAGTCCAAAAATTATTTCTATGCATAGGAATAAAATATCTTTCACTATCTCTATCAAATTTATTTAGATCAACTCTTTCTTATAGTTGTGCCCTAGTTTTTAGACTAGGACAAAATCTATCAAACATACCTAAATTCATACTTTTGAAGAAAAAATTTCCACTTATCTTACCTTTACCAGAGCACAAAGATTTAAGATCTTACCTCTTTTCTTCAGATCATACTTCTCTTTTAGCACAGAGCTTTGCAAGTCGAGTAGAATACTACACACTACATCAACAGATCTACGCACAGAGATTTTTCTTTTCTTCAGCTCCCAGCAATCACAGTTTCAGGTCTCGGCAACGGAAGCATTTGTTGGCACAGGGGAAGACCCAGGGTTCAATGCTTCAAAAGCGCAACAACAAAACCCTGACTACCGGCCCTTTTGGCAACACCTGCGAAGTAGATGAAGTCTCACCCGAGGTAGAGGCAGGGGGGGTTGCAAGACTCAAGTGTCTATAACCTAGCTGGGACACAAATCTGTGATTACAACACTTAACAGAGCACTTAGCCAACAATATGCTTTAAGTTATGATTCTTATTTACATCGCAGATTAACCCTTATTATAGATCAGCGTAGTAGTAATCAAGATTAAGCACATCTAATTATTTAGCACATAGCATCAGAGAAGATCTAGCATTTATACATATATCAAGCATTAAGCATCAATGGATCTACCTATCACACATCAAGAACAGTGCACTAAGAAAATAAATACATAAATATCATGAACAACATTGCACAAATCACAACAACACAGTATATACGTGGTCCACCCCAGTGTGGGGATACGTCCACCAACTCTTCTTACTCTTTATTAGTCTCTTTCAATCTTCTTACATGCACCAAGACACATAGCCACTCCACATAGAACAGGAGATCTACGCGCACCTCGCCAGATCCACCTTCCCTAAATTAGGTCAGGGCACAAAGTGTTACATTGTCTGTGCACAAATAACTTACAAAATACTTGCACTTAGCTCTACAAGCCTCAACACATTCGTGCACAAAGCCAACTAGCCATGCACTAAGCCGATCAATGACTAGAAAACTTCTTACTTTCACTAAGCCACACTACTTCTTACTTTCTTAGATACTTATTTATACATTTAAAAAAGGCCTAAGCATGGGTAAACCCATGGGCTGACATCCCACACTCGTTACATAAACCCTAAAATCCCAAAAAGTTCACAAAATGGGCGAGATCTCGTGATCTCCGCTTCGCCTGGGTGCTCCATCTTCGACTAGCCTATCGAAGTCCCAAAAATGGTCAAACACGACCAATGTTTTCCCGAAACTTAGTCGAGGGCCAACATTGGACGTCTTAGAAATGAGTTTGGACATAGATAAGTATCAATTTTGTTAATTACTTTTTCCATGTTTGATGTAGAATATTTCCTTTGATATCTATAAAGAAAATAATTATGCATGTTAAATTTTTTATTGGGTTAAGAAAGGGAAATATTTTTCATCTCAACTCCATGACAACTTTGTTGAGTTAGGGTGTTACAGTGGGGAAACATAAACTTACCAAGTCATGATAATTGGAACTTTTTAAAAAATGAGATTTATTTCCATCTATCATAATTTATTTACATGGAAAACTGAACACCTTTCTAACTAAAAAAATTTCCTTTGTTCTTTTTCATGTAAATTTGATTAAAGTGAAAATATTATTTTTTCCTTTGTTCTTTTTACATGCAAATTTTATCAAAGTGTAAATATTCCTCATAGGAATTTGTTTTCTTTGTTTCAACTCTCAAATTTTCTTATTAAAGGCATTTTTTGCAAAATTTATTTGGAAAAACATGCGCCAAGATAAGGGACTATGCAACATAACTATAAACTTCCTTCAGTTTAAGTATACAGACTAAAGGTATTTATTCTTCTAAATTTGCTTGAGACACACCCAATGTCAACCCTTTTTACACATGCCATTTCAGTTTCCTTTTTTTTCATGTAAATTTGATTAAAGTGTCAATATTATTTTTTCCTTTATTCTTTTTGCATGCAAATTTTATCAAAGTATCAATATTCCTCATAAGAATTTGTTTTCTTTCTTTAAATTCTCAAATTTTCTTGTCCAAAACTTATTTGGAGAAACATACTCCAAGAATACGAACTATGCAACATAGCTATAAACCTCTATGCAACATAACTATAAACTTCCTTCAATTTAAGTATACAGACTAAAAGGTATTTATTCCTCTAAATTTGCTTGAGACACACCCAATGCCATCTCTTTTTACACATGTCACTTCAGTGAGACAGGCCACAATTAACATGGAACAATAGGGAACATATCACTCCATCCACATTAATAGTAAATAAAAACCTTTTGGCAACTTTACCTTTTATCAAATATTAT
This sequence comes from Picea engelmannii, assembly GCA_009831015.1. Taxonomy (NCBI): domain Eukaryota; kingdom Viridiplantae; phylum Streptophyta; class Pinopsida; order Pinales; family Pinaceae; genus Picea; species Picea engelmannii. The sequence continues at coordinate 46,271 of ML814142.1, read as the reverse complement.
AATTATGTATGCATTTATTTATTTATTTTCTTATACTCATACTCCTAATTGTTAATTTGAATGTTTCATTATATAATGTTTAATTTTATGAAGTTTTTATTACAACCTAATTTTATTGCATTTACTTAAAATGAAGTTAAATTAATAAATTAGATAGAATATAAATTCAATAATTATCATTTATTTTACCATTATAATGGTTTAAAATAAAGTTAAATTAATAAATTAGATAGAATATAAATTCAATAATTATCATTTATTTTACAATTATAATTATAATTGTGTACATTTATTTAAAGTGGAGTTAAATTAATAATTAAATAAAACTAAAATATAAACTTAATTTATTAAATAGAATTGTTAAATTAATAATTAAATAATTTTTATTTTATTATTATCATTGTGTACAAACATTTACATAAGTTTATATTTCAATTAATCATTACACATTTTTTTTTTTTTTAAATGAAAATACTTGCAACTATAAGATCCTTATATTTTAATTAGTAATTGCACATTCTTTTTTTAAATTGAAAATACATGCAATTATAATATCTTTATATTTCCCCAAATGGGATGTCACATCGATAGAATGCAAATCATTGTATTAAAGAAGTTTGTTGTCACCCTTGCTCTCATTTCTCGTATGGACAGTAGCATTCAAAGCGCTTTCGAGCAGGCTCAACAGTTCCCTCATGCAGGTTTAACAGAGCCTCCAGTGCACAATGGTTAGTGGATGATGATGGGTACGGGAGGCATGCAGAATGTCACTTCAGCTCCCTTGGCACCTCTCCACTTCCTCCAGGTATGTTACAGTTCCTCCCACTCGACTCAACTATTTCATTTGGGATTTGCTCCTGTAATTCTCCTCGCTTTGCGTTTTCTCAAGCCACTTCTAGTTTAGTTTTCCCTCACTGACATGCCATGAGAGCATGGTAAGCCTGAGAGATGGCCTTCCTAGTACAATTATGTAGCCAGGAAGCATTGCATTCACAGGATTTCCCAGGCTTCTTCAACCTCTTTAATTTTTTAAGATAGGGAGAAAAATATGCCTCCAATGGCCATTGTAGAGGAGGAAATTCTGGAAGAGCCAATTATGGTTCTGCCAGACTCCCTCCTCTATATAGTTCTAGACCCCCATGACTCACCTAGAACCAATCACTTTGTCCCTGCTATAGCATGTGCCGTGGAATGGGAAACTTGCATAATTCAGGAAGAGATTATGTCGTTCGACTACCAAATAGAGCCTCCACCACCCTCCTCAGCTCTGGTCTGAGACTCACAATCCACTTGCCAAGTTTCCTCCTTGTGCCAAAGCATATGGAGCTTATCTTCGAGATGCGCAGGGATATGCAAGAACAACTTCGCAGGCATACATTACTCAACAATCGACTCGACATTTTGTATGAAGCATTCTCAAGCTCACAAAGCCAATAACAATGCCTGACATGGGCGCAACCGTACGTCTTCACTCCTCGTGGTGAAACTCAAGATGACACAGGTTTCACTGGTTCTTTTGATGTTTAATCATTTCCTTTCATCTCTATTTTGCAAAGAAACAGTGGATTTTCCATACTCTTGTTTAGGATTCTCTCTACATGTTCAGAAAGTTCAGACACTACATTACCCTGCCACATGTCTCAGTTTCCAAATGTTTGGCGAAACAGGTGGCAATTTTTTATCATTATATATCTAGAACAGAAGGTCGCCATCTGTTCTGGTTTCCACTTGTCTAGCGAAATAGGTGGAAAACCTCCAAACATGGATTTGTTATATATGGTTATAGCACTTTTTTGAGGAATTAAATATTTTTATTTAAAAAAAAAGAATCCTTCAATTAATCAATGCACATTCCTTTTTAAAAATGAAAATACCTACAAATAAGATCCATATGATCATTTATATGTGTACAAAACCCATAAAAAAATAAAAATATATATAATAATATTTAATTATGTATAAACATTTGTAACTATAAGCTCCTCCATGTGCACACAGAACCCAATTTTTAAAAAAATATAAAATAATATAATCTTTGATTATCTCTAAAATATTTAGTTTTTATTTAGTTTAGTTACTTTATTTGATTTTTTTATTAGTCCCTACCCTTCAGGTTGGTAGGGACTAATAGGAATCGATTTTCACCCTTTCTATTAAATTGACACATAAACCAGTGCCTTATAATAGTTTTAACCAAAGTTTTTCGCAAAGCATGCAACTTAGGTGGTTCATTAGCCTAAGTTTTAAATTCAACCTCTTATTTGGCCTCTTCCCGAGGCAGAGGGAAAAATAGATTAGTTTATCAACACACATTTGTATACTCGTTTTTCTAAAACGAATTAATGCTAGAAATGAATCTAGAATTACTTATTAACATTTAATGTTTGCTACAATCCATATCCCATAGTCACATATCCCATAGTTCATTTGTTATTTAGTTGATCCACATCTTCCATTTACAAAACCATGCAAAAATACACGATCCTACAAATGTGGTTCTTGTCCTTCACAATATGATATGTGTTTCTTGTCCTTCCTGATATGATACCTCTTCTTTACCTTCTCCTCCTTCGCAATATGATACCTCTTCTTTACCTGCTCTATACAACACACAGAACATTCTCTCCAATTTCCCCATGAAATCTTTGCATAAAATCACCCAATGTGGTCTTTACATGGTTCTATCTCTTGCCGTGAAGAGGAGGTGAAGGTCTCATGTTCCAAAATCATGTTCCAGAATCTCTACCAACCATGTTCTAGAATATCGTCCAACTGTTATGATCGGTTCCATAGCAACCAACTACTTTGAAAGTTTATTTCCTGTAATTTTTTGTTAATGATACTTATATGTGTCTATATTCAGAATATTGATTTCAGAAGTAAGGAAAGATCATAAGGAAGTCTTACCAAATTGCAATTGGAAGGTCAAACACTCTCCCTCCATTGTGTATAAAACACAGAACAGTACAATAAGCGCCTGAGTGTTCATCCTTCAAGCAGGATCTCTCTACCCAGGGGGTCATAGAACCTCTCTATCAATGCCATAGCCATAGACTTCTCTGACCTGCTTCCTCCCACCAATGCAATGGTCTTCCTGTTGGAAATACTAAAACAACTAAGAGGGGGGGTGAATCAGTTGTTTATAAGCTTAAACAATTTTATATATTTTAAATAATTATTAAGATTTCTTCATGTGTCATCTACCAACATACAACATATGGACAGTAAGAGTAAAGATCATCAGTCACACATAACATACACACAGAGACAGATTTTCACGAGGAAACCCATAAAGGGAGAAAACCTCTTCTTCTTCGAAATGATAGGCAGTCTTTTGCAGTTCTGTACATCATTTATAATTGAGCACCGACTCAATGTGAGGCTGCTACCTCTATTTTACAAGCTACAACTTGTTGAGAGCACCAACTCTCTATTTTCTCTAGCACCCACTAGAAGGAAGCACCAACTCCCTGGTTATTCCAGCACCCACTGGATGGAAGCACCAACTTCCAGTTACACAGGCTACAACCTGCATAA
>ML814142.1:0-18403 GCA_009831015.1 Picea engelmannii | reverse complement strand
GCGCTACCACTCGAAGGGGTACCAACAGGGGTTACAAGGGTGGCCAACAGATGTGCGCTTAAGAACCACTTGTATTTCCTGCGTGTATGAATCCCTCAACCGCGGGTTTATGCGTGTAACGAAAAATCTCTGTGGCTTAAAGATGTCGGAATACGTCTCTACCCTGGAAAAAAAATACCCACAATTTCTACCAAGGAAAGTGCTCTGATACCACTTGTAAGATACCAGATATATGAAATATGCAAAATAGAAATAAAATGCTAGAAATGACAGAATAACAGTAAAATATCCAGCATAATCTTCACAATACATAGAAATGATATACGAAATAGCAATAGAAAAAGCACTTTGATTCAGAAAGCAATGTTCACAGGCCTCTTCGAGGGGGAAACCTCCAGTCGAGCAGTGCTTTGTTACAATAATCTCCAAGCTAGGGTTCTCATACCCTCGCTTCTTATTTATACTAAATATGTCTATTAAGAGAAGCATCTAGAGGAAGATCCTTCTAGAAGTGGAAGCTTCTATTAGGTCTTCTTACATCCACCTTATTCTATTTTATTGAAAGGCCTTATTAATATTGACTATTATTACATCCGAATACATTGATCTACCTATGTGTGGGTTAGGACCTTAACACCTTCCCAATGAAAGGTCATGTCTCTTCATGGAAGGACACCCCTGCATGGATATATAAGGCCCTCATTCTTATTGTATCTCATCATCTCATATTCATAGACATTATTATTTAATATATTATCCTTTATGGATTATAACCTATTGTCCTACCTACATTGGGTAATTACCTAGTCAACTGGCTTGGTTCACCACAGGTTTTGAAACCATCCTCTAAAATCTAGGCTAGGTTAAATTTGAAGAGTGTACTTGGCTTGTTATCTTCTTTGTCCACCTACAAAAATATCGTAAAATGGTATGAGCATCGAATAGTGCCAACCCAAGTCCAACATATTCCAATTGAATTCAATGAATCATTTTGAATGATAAATATATCCATCCTCTTAGAGACAACAATAATATCAGCTCTATTGTTAACCATGTCAGATTCAAATCAATTGGACGCAGGTCCACTGGGCCTGAGTTTTCCAAGGATAATAAATTAAGAAAGTTAGCCAAAGGATTTGGGTACGTTGTAGCTTCCTAGATTTCGTCTCTACTAAGAGTAAATTTTAATTCATGATTGAGTATCAGGTTTTAGGTTATAAGTGCTTTGGACCAAGAACAAAATTCTCAAAAATGGAGCTTACCTTAATAAGGTCCATAAATGTTTAAAACAACGAAGACCTTCTCCATTCTTCTGCATTTCACTTCCACAAGAAATCCTAATTTAACTGCAATATATTTAACCAAAATTAGATTATCCTTCCATCCAGTTATAATACCTTTGAAATCTCCTTGCGAACCAATACCAATAAAATCCCGCCCATATACCATTTATTTCCAATACTCACACAAAAAATCCCCCCTACCCATACATTCTTGTATCAACACCAAATCAAGTTCATGTTCCACCAGCAAACATTTGAGGGCCAATTTTTTTTCCCAACCCCCTGGGCCTCTAATATTTAAGGAAAGGATTTTCATCAAGACAACTTTTTGGGGCTATGGAATGCTTTAAGGACCTCGGTAGGTAAAGATTGTTTCCTCTGCTTGAGTTACCTAAAAAAAAAATCCGATCTCTTTTGAGGATCAATGACTGTATATAAGAAAGGGAATATGAATTTCCCTAATATCAAACCCTAACCCTCCTAACATATCCTTTTCCAACTAAGCTTTAGGATTTATGGGTTGAAATTCATAAGGATCCCCCCTCTCTCACTACGCTCAGAGGTAAACAGAGATATTTTATCTAGTAGAGGAGATTTTCTCTCTTAAACATCGAAAAGGTTCAATACTTCAGTTAAATTCCCAAAATTTAGCTCCTCATTTGAGTCTAGATGAGTATTACCATGTTGTTCAATGAATGCATTATCATGATTTGATCTCAAGCTAACCCTAATCCCAAATTTATGAATAGTATGGCCCATAGAGGATTTGTAACACCATGTTTCCCCCAATTTGTAAATATAACTATAATGGCCAAGAGACTATGGTAAACTCAATATGTGTGAATTTTTGATTTGATGGACCTTTGTATAAAAGGTCAATGAATGTAAATTATGTTATTTACTAGAAAATGGATAAGTGTTGCATGACAACTGGAAGAGGGGTGTACTAAGAAAGACCACAAATGTTATGAAAATAGATGGTGAAGGGGACCAGGAATGGTTGTTTTAACCTCCACCAAACCAGTACCTTACTGGATTTAATTGCTAAGGACCAAAATAGTCCTCTGACCCAGAAATGAATTACAGTCAGGCTGGTAAGTGGAAAGACATCCTCAAGATTTAATGAGGGGATGGGGTAGAGCACCCATCTGTAAGGCTTTCAGACCTGACCACGGATTGGGAATTCGAGCCACATGCAATCTTGATGAGGAAGGAAAGATAGGAAGGTGTGGTGGGAAAAGGGAGACATGTGAAGAGTGCAGAGATGAGAGGCTAAGCTCTCGAGTTCAAGGAAGAACTAAGGAATGAGTGTTATGGTAGCAGGGAAATGGCTAGCGGGGTTATGATATAAGTTTATAAACGAGGTTGGTCCTCCTTTCTTCATATTGTGTAACCCGTCGCCAATATCTTGCATGAGGAGGAGAGTAACCTCCATCCCTACTGTCGCTAAGCTGGAAGAAAGGATTTTATCATAGAGCATCGTGTTTTAGCTCGGGGGTGGCTAGTGGTAAATCTGTTAGGAGTGATTGATCCTATGGTTGGGTGGAAATGGGCACCCCTTTCAGCGGTCGCTTCACGTTATCTGGTTCTGATAAGTATTTTCCTACTTCATGTATTGAATTGAAATAATGGATGAATGCATGGGTTTATGTATACATGTGTATCTATAAATGGTTTATGTTTGGAATGATCATGATATGTGTATGCATTCATCTCCTGGTGAAATTATGCTTCTGATGGATAGTTTTTATGCCCCAGCTTAGCTCTCGTGGCTTCCTGGAACATAAGCTTGTAAGACGGTGGCGATAGGAGATATTGTGTCGACCTGAACCTATTTATTTGAAGAGGATACATCTTTCAGACTCCTTGTCATGCGACCGGGATTTCAGGCCCAAGTCCTTATCCATTTCATGATAAAGCTTAGGAAGGATAGCAAGGTTCAACACTTGAAAAGGGAAATCTCTTCATTTGGAAGATGAGTGGATGAGATTCATTTGGGAGTTCCCATATGACCAATACCTAGGAACCTTAAGCTAAGCCTAAGGGAGCTAAGTTCCTTATGACTTAGAAGCTCTGGAAGTCCGGGAATTCGGAGTATTGTCAAAACTCATAGTCATAAACTGATTGAATACGAACAAGATTTATGGTTACCAGTAAGGTTGACCGGCCTTATGCAGTTCCCTAGGTGGTTAGGTGAACCTATATGACCAACTAGATAGAGATCCAAAACCCCAAAGGTTGAAGTTGCGAAGAACCCAGAACCGTAGATCGAGGGATCCTTCAGGTTCTTTTCCAACTGTCAATGTACCAAGGACATGTGGTGCTAGCCCCTTTAGTTCAGATATTGGTCACCTCAGAAGATAATAGGAGTTTGCATCACAACACTCCCAAACATCGAATCCCTGAGGTAACCAGAGCCATAAATATATAAACCTATGTGGTCGGATCTCGACCGTGAGATCTGAGGAATGTTAGAAGTTTGTCAGTCCGGGGTGACATGGTGCAGTGACATCATCCAGGGTGATGTGGACCCCAACTTGATGTGCCACATGTTAACACATAATATTGTATTATAATTTGAGATGATTTCCCAAAATACAATTGCTATAGGAGGGTTCTTGTACTTTTGGACAGCTTGACTTCAAGTCAGTTTTTCAGGGGTTTTGAGAAGTAGTTTGTAGTACTTGATGATTACATTGTGTAGTAGACATCATACTATTTCCAACCATATCTATTGTAGCCCAAAATTCCTCTGGTAATGCCTCCAAACACCCTCTCAAATACCACATTGTGTTTCTACTAAGAGCAGGATGTGCTTCTACAATTTTTGAGTGACTAACTTAAAACTTGGATTATGAACAAATGAGAACGTATTTTTGAAAAAATAGAGGAGGTTTTTGTTCATCACATACCAAATAACAAAAACCTCTCTTAGTTTTTCAAAACGTGTTATGGTTAGATATATACTATACACACAAAAGGTTCTACAGAATCACCTAGCCAGACACACAAAGGGCACTATGAAATGTGCAGAACTGTTTTACAGTGGCGCTACGGAATTTCCTGTAATGGTTACTGTTACAAATTTGATCATAAAACTAAACATATGAAGTGGGTTTCTCTGAAATGATTTTTTGATGAATATGATATCCCTATTGACTTGCTGACCAAATTTCATCCTAACCCAGTTTGTAAATTGAGAGAAACAATTAAAACACTAGTGCGCTATGAAATGTGCTGCCAATTCTCTGTTTTGCATAGTTGATTGGATATTCTCCTTGTTGGGAGGTTTCCACCTGTCAAGAAGGGTTCAAATGGATTCTCAAGGATTATTTATATGTCAAGGGACACCTGCACCTAAGTTTTGGCTCCATTAAAGACCTCATACAGTGAGGTTGAAGCAATTTATTAATGACTTCCAACAATTTCCTGAAAAATTAGCAGTTTGTTGGATTTTTGTCTCTTTGATTATTTCCACCTATCTCCAAGGCTTAGAATACAATGGAGGATATGGTATTCTACCTCCTAAGGATATTTGGATGTTATTTTCTATTTAAGAGAGGAGATATCTCTTGGAGAGGGATGGGATTCATGATCCAAGAGAGGAGAGAGCTGGAGGAGCCTTTTTAGTTTCTCCATTGTAAGCCTGGAGGCCTCTTTGTAATGAAATTTTCTACCATTAAAGATTCATGAGAGATGTTATCATATTGTCTTCTTTGTTTTCCCACTTCTCTTTTATCTTCTTGCTTGAACATATTGCAGGTTTTGAGGCTCATAGCTACCATTGATTGATGGATTCATGAACAACAAAGGATTTGTTGTAGCTTGCCCATTAAATCATTGTTCATTGTTTAAGAAAATATTTATTTATTGCAGAAAGGATCTTTGTATAATGGATATTATTCCTTTTTTCATATTCATCATGCTTCTACTCATCATTATATATCTCTTTGTATGATATACAATTTGATTTCCTTTGATCTATAGGATGTTATGACTCCATGCCCTATGGAATGCCTCTGCAGAAATTTTGTTGCCCTCTCCATTTATTTTATAGTCTTGTTGATCCACTTACTCAAACCATTTAATCCATTTATATTCTGATGGGTATTGGGCTTGCACTTATATTAGTCTAAGTGTGACTCTCAATGCTAACATTTTTGGCACTGTTGCCAGGGATGACAATGAAGACACCTTCCCGGGGTGAACTATGATGATTAGATCTAGCTTTGGATGGTGAACTGAAGCTAGAGACTTTTAGACTGCTTATCTTTCACCATGGCGACTCCACTATTTGTATATCTATTGGAGACTCCATTTTTTTGAAATGGACAAGATCCTAGCTTAGAGGTATGCTTTCTGTGATTTTTCAAAGATAGACGATTTTCCAAATCCGATGCTTAGTAGATTTGAATGGGAAGGTTGCCTTCCTAGGTTTATAGGAGAGGATTGGGAAGTACCAGTTGAGTTTTTATTAGACTTTCATGAGTCCATGCTTAAGCTGAAAATTATACATGAAGATGTCCTCATCAAATTGTTTGCATACTATTTAGATGGAGCAACTCATGATTGGTGTAGATCACTCCCAATTGCTTGTATTACTTCACTAAGACATTTTCATGTTGCATTTCGTTTGTTTTGCAAAGAGAATTTTGCAGTTTATTTCTTTTATCAAGAATGTTGTTATGAATTTGATTTGCTGAGTAAAGGATCAAAAAGTCTTAAAGAGTACGTTGCAGTAGAAGACATTTTTCATTATGATCAAGAGGTTGATGATCTTCAAAGTGATAGCCAAGATGTGGATACTTTTGACATTGTATCAAATGTATATACTGTTTTAAGTTGTCATGAAAATCAAATTGTTTCCTTTGAGTATTCAAATGATAAAGAGGAGATCTTTACTAAAGAAAATACAGAGCTTATTAGCATCCAACAAGTATATGATAATGAAGAAGATAGGGAATAATTGCAGCAGTAGTTGAAAGTATCTTTATTACCTATTGATGAGCAGAAAACTCCACAGATCAACGAGGAAATGTCTATCATTTCTATACCTGCGCTTGCAACAAACATCAAACAACATATGAGTAGTTTTAAAGTATATGAGGACCATCATTTTATTGATGAATCATCCTTCACAAAGGAGCGAGATGGTTTTCTTAACCAACAAGAAATGTATTTTCATAAGTTTCATGATCATATGGATTTTTACATACAGTTATATTTTTCAAAGGTTTCTAATGATCCAATTGTTGGTATGATTTCAGATCATAGTTTTAAGTTTCCATTGCTTACTAAGCTCTTGTTGCAAGCTTCATGTCACTTGAAAATTATTTCGAACAATTGCATGGAAGGAGTTATTTTCATCAGTTTGATACTCACATGGTTGCATTGGAAGTATGACTTCAATTAAGCAAAGAAGCTCAACTAGATAGATTAGTGTAGGTTGATGTACATAAATAAGCTCACTCCATGAGCATGTGATTTTTAGTTTGAATTTTTCTATAGTGTGGGTTCAGTTTGCAGCTTATGACAGTGTTTTTATTTTTCAATAAGGGGTAGAGATGTTTTCAGGAATACAGTATGCAGAGATGAAATGGATAAGGAAAATGGAACTTCATATTCTTGGTAGCTCATAGGGAGCATGCCATCCCCTGTGGAGCCAGATGTTAACACATAAGATTGCATTATAATTTGAGATCATTTCCCAAAATACAATTGCTATAGGAGGGTTCATGTACTTTTGGATAGCTTGACTTCAAGTCAATTTTTCAGGGGTTTTGAGAAGGTGTTTGCAGTACTTGATGATTCCATTATGTAGCATAAATAATAAACTTTCCAACCATATCTCTTACAACCCGAAACTCCTCTAGGAAGGCCTCCAAACACCCTCTCAAAGACCACACTACATTTCTGCTAAGAGCACACTGCACTTCTGCAATTTTTGAGTGACTAACTTAAAACTTGGATTATGAACAAATGAGAAGGTATTTTTGAAAACTAGAGGAGGTTTTTGTTCATCACATGCCAAATAACAAAAACCTCTCTCAGTTTTGAAAAAAGTGTTATTGTTAGAGATATATTAGATGCATAAAATGTTCTACGAAATCACCTAGACAAACACACAAAGGGCGCTACGGAATGTGTAGAACTGTTTTACAGTGGTGCTACGGAATTTCCTGTAACAGTTATTGTTACAAATTTGATCATAAAAAAAAAACTAGGAAGTGGGTTTCTCTGAAATTTTTTTTGGAGTAATATGATATTCATGTTGAGTTGTTGACCAAATTTCATCTTGACCTAGTTTGTAAATTTAAAGAAACAATTAAAACACCAGTGCGCTACAGAATGTGTTGTCAATTCTATGTTTTGCATAGTTGATTGGGTATTCGCCTTGTTGGGGGGTTTCCACCTATCAAGGAGGGTTAGAATGGATTCTCAAGGATCATTTAGATGTCAAGGTACACATTCACCTAAGTTTTAGCTTCATTAAATACCTCATGCAGTGAGGTGGAAACAATTTATTAATGACTTTCAACAATTTCCTTAAAATTATTAGTTTGTTGGATTTTTGTCTCTTTGACTGTTGCCACCTATCTCCAAGGCTTAGAATCCAATGGAGGAGATGGGATTCGACCTCCTAAGGATATTTGGATGTAATTTTATATTTAAGAGAGGAGAGAGCTCTTGGAGAGGGATGGGATTCATGAGCCAAGAGAGGAGAGAGCTAGAGGAGCAGTTTTAGTTGCTCATTTGTAAGCCCGAGGGCCTGTTTGTAATGACATTTTCTGCCATTAAAGATTCATGAGAGATGTTATCAGTTTGTCTTATTTGTTTTCCCACTTCTTTGTTATCTTCTTGCTTGAACATATTGCAGGTTTTGAGGATCATAGCTGCCATTGATTGATGGATTCATGAACAACAACGGATTTGTTGTAGCTTTCCCATTAAATCATTGTTCATTGTTTAAGAAAATTTTTATCTATTGCAGAAAGGATATTTGTATAATGGATGTTCTTCCTTTTGTCATATTCACCATGCTTCTACTCATCATTATATATCTCTTTATCCGATATACAATTTGATTGCCTTTGATCTGTAGGATGTTATGACTCCATGCTCTATAGAATGCCTCTGCAGAAATTTTGTTGCCCTCTCCATTTCTTTCCTAGTCTTGCCGATCCACATACTCAAACCATTTAATCCATTTATATTCTGATGGGTACTAGGCTTGCACTTACAACATTCTAAGTGTGAATCTCAGTTCTAACACCACATGTCACCCAAATTTGTATGTATCACGTACCCTATAGGCCCATTGCAACGTAACGCATGTCACCCTGACCCCTCCTACATGTCAGTTATTGATACGTATCCGACTAGCCAACATGGTTGGTGAAATGACCGGGACTCCGGGAGTCCGAGACTTCAGGACTCTAGAGGATCTAGGATGTAGTATGGTAGAGAGATCGAATCGTCTGAAGGCCACAGCCACGTGGTGAGCTTACGAGACTTTGTAAGTTCGAAACTCTGGGTGGTCTCATGCGTAGATAGTAAAGAGGTGTGAAGTGAAAAAATGCCAAATTACTCCACAACTGATATAGGATAAAGAGAGTAAGTCCAGTCATGGGATCGGACGGTGGATGGCCTTCCACCGTGGAGGAAGGAACTTGGAAATAGTATGTGTGAGGTGGTTCCACATGGGCACCACATGGCCCTCAACCAATAAATTCCTAAAGAACTTCAAAGAGATATATTCATTGGTTCTGGGATCAATTTTTGTGCATGGAGACCATGGCTGGAAAAATTTGACGAGAAGAATGTGGTAGAGACCCCAAATGAAGGATTTAATCACTTAAGGAGAAAAAAAAATTGAGGCCCCATCCCTAGGAAAGCCACTCAAGGGTCAGGTGTGCTAAAAATTGGTATCAGAGCATGGTTACATCACTTGGCCTGCTTGTGCTCATGGACAAGTTGTGCAAAAACCATATTTAAAGAAATTTAAGAGTGATGCCCTACCTTGCCTCTTTCCTAAAGAGTCTGGTTAAACTCTTATTGAATAAAAGAATGAAAGCTTTCTATTGTGTTTATGTATTTAATAAATATGAACTATGTGTTGTTCATGAACTACTAGACTGTTAACTAACAACAAGTGTTTTTTCAACACTTAAGTAGTCATTGAATCATGGGGAACTACAAGAATAAAGGATGGTGACATGCCATGAAGTGGGGGATGGCTCCCACAATAGAGACGAAGAATCTGGCGAGAGGAGGGCGGTGGAGACCCCTCCGAATCTGGATGAAACTGTAAGGAGCCTCATGGTTGAATTACAGTGTTGCAAGGCCGACAATGAGAGATTGATAAAGGAGAAAGAAAAAAAAACAGAAATTAATGCAGTCTTGTTGCAGAGCTTATCCAATATACATAGGTAGTTGCAACATGGACCTGCAACTAGTCATGTGGACCGACGATATACGAAGAGAATTCAAATCCCACCTGAGATACGAAGATGTGGTCCCATAAGTGGCCACACTAGGAGGAGTACCTAGAGGAAGGTCCAACCTAGAGACAAAGGAAACTCATAGGAAGAGTCCTCTAGAAAGGAAACTGGCAACTCTGAGGGATCTTCTAGTACAAAAACTAGCTCACATTCTCAAAGGAAAGGGAAAAAGCGAAAGCATCCCAAAATTCATGACCCTAAAGAGTTAAAGAAATCCAAACCAGCCTCTTTCAATGGACAGATTGAGAAAGGGGAAGAGGCAGAAGCTTGCTTGTTTGGTTTAAACAAGTATTTCAGAGTCGATGACTACTCTGAAAACTTGAAGGCTCGAATAGCCATATTCAATATGAATGGAAAAGCTTCCATTTGGTGGGAAGACCTTAAGAATGTGAAAGGAATCCATGAAGAGGAATTATCATGGAAATAGTTTGAGAAACACTTCAAGAAGAAGTATTTGTCAAAGAAATACTTTGATGGGAAGACTAAGGAGTTCTATGAACTCAAGTTGGGACAACTCATCATAGAGGAATATGTCAATAAATTCCTTGAAATGTTGAGGTATGTACCCTACATAAAGGATGAAAAGGTAAAATTACAATGATTTATTAATGGGTTACCTCAGACCTACTGGAACAAAATTGAGTTTGATGAGCCAAAGACCTTAGAAGACACTATCTGGAAGGCAAGGTATTGTTATGAACAACTTGGGAGTTAGACAGAACCTCGTGAGGATTGGAAGAAGAAGAGTGGTTTGGGATTCAATAAGAAGGGGTTCAAATCCTCAAGATTTAAGAACTATAGAAAGGAATCTAGGATAATCCTTCCTACTAGAAGTGTATATCAGAAAAATTTCCCCTTCCATAGTGGAAATAAACCTTTTGGAGTAGCCCCAGGAAAGACTGATAACCCAAATAAGGAACCCTTGAAATGTTGGGGTTGCGGAGAAGAACTTATACTGAGGGATTGTCCACACGGACAATAGAGTGGTAGGAGAGTCTACAATATCCAAGAAGCTACCACAGTCAATTATGTGGCTAGGAGCATGCCACAGATTTATGCAGCTTTGGATAATAAACAAGTCGACCACCAAGCTTAAGTGGTGGAGATGGAAGGTATGATTTCCAACCATTTGGTTTCTATTTTAATTGACCCTGGTACGAATTTGAGTTATGTAGCCCCTCATATTGTTGATCAGTGTAAACTGCAACTAGTTAAACATGTTAAGTCATGGTTAGTACAACTAGACGCTAACACCAAAATAAAAGTAGCAGAGGTCATACTGGCTTTCCAATTCATTATGGACGGATTTCCCACCCAATCTACCCTTAACATACTTCCCCTAGGATCTTATGACCTATTGATTGGTATGGACTGGATAGTTTCTTATAAAGCTAAGTTGGTCTATTACCAAAAAACCTTAGAATGTGTAAATGAAGAAGGGAGAAAGATAACCCTCCAAGGGATTCAAAAGCTTGTCTCATTGAGACGAATATTGTCCCTTCAAATGAAAAAGTATTGCAGAAAGGGATGTCCTCTATATGCAATACAGGTGTTGGAATCTATTGAGGATGAAAAACCGAACCTAGAGGACCACCCCATATTAAGAGAGTATATAGACGTGTTCCCAAAAGAGGTACTGGGTCTACCTCCGAGAAGAGACATTGACTTATCAATAGAACTTGCACCAGGAGCAGTGTCAGTGTCTAGGACACCCTCTAGGATGAGTACACCTGAGCTAGTTGAGCTCAAGCTATATCTAAAGGAAATGATGGACAAAGGCTACATCTAGCTCAGTGTGTCTCCATGGGGAGCACCAGTCTTTTTTGTGAAGAAGAAAGATGGCACACTCCGACTGTGCATAGATTATAGACAAATCAATAAGACAGCCATAAAGAACAAGTACCCCTTACCAAGAATCGATGACTTGTTCAACCAATTGGGGGGTGCTTCCATTTTCTCAAATATTGACTTAAGGTCTGGATACCATCAAGTCCAAATCAAGGATGAAGACATCCACAAAACATCCTTCAGGACCCAATATGGTCACTATGAATTTGTGGTGGTGCCATTTGGATTAACCAATGCCCTTGCCACTTTTACGTACTTGATGAATAATGTACTCAAAAAAATCCTAGATAGATTTGTATTGGTTTTCATTGACGATGTCATAATCTACTCCAAGAACAGAGAGGAGCATGAATAACATCTTAGAATTGTACTTCAATTACTAAGATATCATCAACTCTATGCTAGTTTTAGAAAATGTGACTTTTTCCATAAGAAATTCCATTACTTAGGCCATGTTATTTCTAAAGAAGGAGTGGAAGTAGACCTTGACAAGATCAGATCTATTATGCAATGGCCTACCCCAAAGGATGTATCTGATATTATATCCTTTATGGTCTTAGCAGGATACTATATAAGGTTCATAAAAGGATTCTCCAAGATTGGTTGTCCAATCACTTCCCTTCAGAAAAAGGGGGTTAAATTCGCTTGGACACCAAAATGTGAAGAAAGATTCCAGGAATTGAAATACCTTCTGACCCACGCACCCATGTTGAATATTGCAGACCTTGATAATGAATTCCTTGTGTGTACAGATGCCTGCAAGGAAGGACTCGGAGGAGTCCTTATGCAAGAAGGACGTGTAATTTTCTACGAATACATAAAATTGAATGAGCATGAAATCAATTATGTGACCCATGATCTAGAGTTGGTTTCCATAGTGCATGCTTTAAAAATGTGGAGGCATTACCTCCTGGGTAGGAGATTTGTACTTATGACAGACCATTGTGGATTGAGGCCCCTGTTTGATCAACCAAATCTCAATGATAGACAAGCTAAGTGGATGGATCTCCTTAGTGTGTTTGATTTCAAAATCAAACACATCAAAAGAAAGGAAAATAGGGTGGTCGATGCCCTTAGCAGAAATGTGAAATAAATTCACCTGGTAATGGTGAGCACCTGTGAAACGGGTATCAGGGAAAGAGTCAGGAATGCACAAGAAACAGATGCATTCTTCAAGGCTGTGACATCATACCTAAAGAAATAACCCATAGGGCTAAAGTATGAAGGCTATCAGATGTTGGATGATGGCCTGTTGACTTACAGAAACAAATTGTATATCCCAAATTTTGATGACTTGAAGAGATTCATAATGGATGAACCACACAAGATACCATATATTGGTCAACCAGGATATCAGAAAATGATCACGGCCACTAGGAAACAACTATATTGGCTTGGATTGAAAAATTACATAGCTGACTATCTAGCTAAGTGTCTATAATGCCAGCAAGTTAAGGCAGAACACCAGAACCCAACAGGGTTGTTATAGCCTCTACCAATTCTAGAATGGAAATGGGAAACCATCTCCATGGATTTCATCATCGGATTACCAAAATTGTCCAAGCAGAATGATTCCATCATGGTAGTGGTGGATAAATTGAGCAAGTTTGCTCACTTCGTACCTGTCAAATCAACTTGCAAGGAGATAGATATTGCCAACATTTTCATGAAGGAGATATTCAGACTACATGGCATGCCTAGGGAGATTGTATCTGATAGAGACACAAAATTCACTTCAAGCTTTTGGAAATCCTTGATGGATGGTTTTGAGACTAAAATGTTGTTTATCATAGCCTATCAGCCTCAAATTGATGGATAGACAGAAAGGGTAAACCAAATATTAGAAGACCTGTTAAGAATGCATGTAATGCATTAGCCTAAGAAGTGGGAAGACTACCTTCCATTGGTAGAATTTTCCTACAACAATGGTTATCACGAGTCACTGAAGATGAGAACTTTTGAAACCCTCTATGGTAGATAGAGCAAGATTCCAATCAGCTAGAGTAATCCAATGGATAGAATTACAATCAGACCCGACATGCTGAAAGAAATGGAACAACAAGTGATTCATATAAAGAAAAATCTGAAAATTGCTCAGGATAGTTATGCCGACAGAAAGAGAACTCCTAGAGAGTTCAAGATAGGAGGCCATGTCTATCTTAGAGTTACGCCCAGGAAAAGTTCCCTGAGAATGGGAGCTTGTGCCAAGTTGTCACCTCGGTATTGTGGACCCTTTGAAGTCTTAGATAGAGTGGGACCTATAGCCTATAGGATAGCACTCCCTCTCACAGTAAAGGCACATAATTCTTTCCGTGTTTCATTATTGAAGAAATATGTACATGATTCTAATCATATAATTGACTGGTCTATGATCCAGGTGGATTTGGAGGGAGAATTCCTGTCAGAACCTCAATGCATACTAGATAGGAAGGAAACCCCACTCAGGAACTGAACCATTACACAGGTCAAGGTGCAGTGGAAACACTTTGGCCCAGATGAGGCTACGTGGGAAATGGAGGATTCGATGATACATACATATCCATTTTTGTTCACTTATGTATATACAGAGCATGTTGACAGATAGAACATCAATGACGATGTTCCTTTAAGGGGGAGGGAATTGTAACACCTTGTTTCTCCCAGTTTGTAAATATAACTATAATGGCCAAGACACTATGGAAAACTCAATATGTGTGAATGTTTGATTTGATAGACCTTTGTATAAAAGGTCAATGAATGTAAATTATGTTATTTACTAGAAAATGGATAAGTGTTACATGCCTGCTGGAAGGGGGGTGTAATAAGAAATACCATGAATGTTATGAAAAGAGATGGTGAAGGGGACCAGGAATGGTTGTGTTAACCTCCACCAAACCAATACCTTACTTGATTTAATTGCTCAGGACCAGAACAGTCCTCTGACACATAAATGAATTACAGTCAGGTTGGTAGGTGGTAAGACCTCCTCAAGAGTTAATGAGGGTATGGGGCAGAGCACCCATCTGTAAGGATTTTAGACCTAACCATGGAATGGGAATCCAATCCACACACAATATTGTTGAGGAAGGAAATAAAGGAAGGTGCAGTGGGCGGAGGGAAACCTGCGAAGAGTGCAGAAATGAGAGGCTAAGATCTCAGGTTCAAGGAAGAACTAAGGAATGAGTGTTCTCATTGCAGGGAAATGGCTAGTGGGGTTATGATACAAGATAATAAATGAGGTTGGTCCTCCTTGCTTGGTATTATGTAACCCGTCGCCAAGATCCTACAAGAGGAGGAGAGCAACCTTCGTCCCTACTGTCGTTGAGACAAAAGAAAGGATTTTATCACAGAGCATCGTGGTCTAGCTTGGGGGTGGCTAGTGGTAAATTCGTTAGGAGTGACTGAGCCTATGGTTGGGTGGAAACAAGAACCCATTTCAACAGTCACTTCATGTTATCAGGTTCTGATAAGTATTTTCCTACTTTATGTATTGAATTGAAATAATGGATGAATGCATGGGTTTATGTATACATGTGTATCTATAAATGATTTATGTGTGGAATGATCATGATATGTGTATGCATTCATCTCCTAGTGAAATTATGCTTATGACAGTTAGTTTGTATGCCCCATCTTAACTCTTGAGGCTTCCTAGGACATAATCTTGTAAGACGGTTGAGATAAGAGATATCGTGTCGACCTGAACCTGTCCATCTAAAGAGGATACCTCTTTCATACTCCTTGTCATGCGATCGAGATTTCAGGCCCAAGTCCTTAACCATTTCATGATAAATCTTAGGAAGGATAGCAAGGTTCAAGCCTTGAAAAGGGAAATCTCTTCATCTAGAAGACGATTGAACGAGATCTGTTCGGGAGGACCCATATGACCAATACCTAAGAACCTTAGGCTAAGCCTAAGGGAGCTAAGTTCCTTCTAACTTCAGAGTTTCGCAAGTCCAGGACTTCAGAATATTGTCGACCCTCATAGTCATAAACCAACCGAATATGACTAAGAGTTACAGTTAATCGTAAGGTTGACCGATGTTAGGCAGTTCCCCAGGTGGTTAGGTGAACCTATCTAACCAACTAAACCGAGATCCAAAACCCAGAAGTCTAAAGCCGTGAAGAACCTAGAACCATAGATCGAGGTATCCTTTGGGGTCTTTCCCAGTCGTCGATATATCAGGGATGCGTGGCACTAACCCCTTTATTCTAGAGATTGGTCACTTTAGAAAATAAAAGGAGTTTGCATTGCAACACTCCCGAACATTGAATCCCTGAGGTAACTACAGCCATAAATCTATAAACCTATGTGGTTGGATCTCGATCGTGAGATATAAGTAATGTTAGAAGTCTATCAGTCCGGGATGTCGTGGTGTAGTGACATCATCCAGGGTACGTGGACCCCAGATTTATGTACCACGTGTCACCCAGATTCATATGTATTACGTACTTTTATAGGCCCATTGGAACGTAACACGTGTCACCCTGACCCCTCCTATGTGTTAGTTCCTTATACATGTCTACCTAGCCAACGTGGTTGGTGAAATGATCAGGACTCTGGGAGTCTAGGACTTCGGGACTCTAGAGGATCTAGGATGTAGTATGGTAGAGATATCAAATGGTCTGAAGGCCAGAGCCATGTGGTGAGCTTATGGGACTTCGAAAGTTCGGAACTCTGGGTGGTCTTGTGCGTAGATATTAAAGAGGCGTGAAACATCAAAACGTCGAATTCCTCCATAGTTGATATAGGATAAAGAGAGTAGGTCCAGTCATGGGATCAGATGATGGATGGACTTCCACCGTGGAGAAATGATATTGTAAATAGTACATGTGAGGTGGGTCCACGTGGGTTTCATGTGGCCCTCAACCAATAAATGCCCAAAGAACTTCGGAGAGATATATATGTCGGTTATGGGCTCAATTTTTGTGCATGGAGACCATGGTTGGAAAACTATGGATGAGAAGAATGTGGTGGGGACCCTGAATGAAGGATTTGATCACTTAAGGAGAACGGAATTTTGAGGCCCCGTCCCTAGGAAAGCCACTCAAGGTTCAGGTGTGCTACAAGATTCCTTCCCAGAAATGGCATCAACATCAATCATATTTTGTGGGTGTTCAAAAAATTTACCGAAAGCGCTAGATGTCTGAATTCTTTGAGGAAAATCTGATGCATCGAGGCCCACATTGTCCCTCACTGATTTTATTCCATGACGAAGACTTGTAGTTAGATATGCTTCCCCTAGTCGCCAATCCTCTATCATTCTAAAAGATAAATCCTCTAAGGACAGTTGATGTTCAATTAGATATTTAGTCAAGGTTGTACCCCTCCCTGACTCACTAGCATTAATGATTTGTCTTTCCCATGGTATTTTTCAGAGGTTTCTTTTTTTCTTCAGTCAACATCTTTCTGTCCTTCAAGCCTTTGAGCACCCATTTCTTTTGGAAGGCTAATGGACAATCTTTGAAAATGTGACCAACCTTATGACATCTAATGCACCAGAGAGGTACATTCTAGTAATCCAATGGCTAAGAAAATGATCTATCACTACAAACCATCTCAATGGACTCATAGAGACCTTCACGAACCCTTAGATTAACCAAAATTTTTGCAAATTTCATTTCATTGTTTGTCTAAAATATGTCATCCACCGCTAGGGTCCCCTATCACTTTTAATATGACCACTCCACTACTATAGAGGAATCCCTGGGAGCTTAATCCATACAAGTTTAACCTCTAATCCCTCATCTTTTGGATTTAAAATCGGTCATCATGTACGCAAAATTAATACTAAAGAATCCCAGAACCACTGATTCAACAGTATCTTGGATGCATCCATTTTTCCCTGGAAAAAAAATCCTAACCATTCCTTGCACATAACATGGAAAAATGAGGAATAACCCACTATCAGAGCCCAATTTTCCTGTATTCACACTCCCAATGAGGGATTAACCACTTTCCTACCTGTGAATTTTCCTACCAGGGATTTTCCATCTAAATCCATAATGTCCAATTTCACGTCTTTCCCTACTACCAATGATATATCCCTGCCATAATTTTTAATCACCTTCTTGATTTTCTTCTTCGCCTATGAGGGTAGGGATGTTGATCCTCCCCTCGGTTGGGTTATACCCATACTTTTCCCTACAAAGCCCTCTTTTACCACTTTTTCCCTTGAAGCCTTTGTCAAGAAAGTACGGAAAACACCAATTCATTGGAGAGAATATGAGTACCAAGGTTTGTTTGGAGTGTAAAGTTTTGTGCATATTCAACCTATCTATCAACCCAAATATCTATTGTACCCCTTCTCTTATCTTCATCGTGGCCAGTGAATCTATCATTTTTCCCCAAATAACCTAAGTTATCATCGAGATTTTCCTTGTTTCTCTGGATGACTAGGGTTCATCAATGATCTTGGGTTTTGGTTGTGATGTGGATCCACTTCAAGTCACCCTATCAGGTAGCCTTTGTATCAACTCCTTTATTGATGAATGTGATTACTCTACGAAAATATCTGCCTATGACAAGGAGTCCTCCACGTAGTCTACCATATCTTCGTACCTGTCTGACTCTATCTCCATCGTTGTGTCATATAGTTTGTGTTGAAATACCCTACCTATAGAAACCCTATGAAATCTTCATAACCCTGAACCACAATAGCTCAAGAGCTCTAATGTAGTGATACCAACTTTGGGGGGTTATTTCTCTTTCTGGACTATTTCCATTTCTGGGTTGTTTCCCTTTGTAGAGTGTTTCGATTTCTAGGTTGTTTCCATAGGGATAATTGACCT
>ML814141.1:91428-101935 GCA_009831015.1 Picea engelmannii | reverse complement strand
ATGGACTCTCCTCTTTCGGGATTTTTCCGAGTCCTTGGGTTTACGCCACGCGTCCCCTCAAGATGGACGATCCTGATTCAACCTCGGGATATCGCGACTTGCGACTCCAAATCCTCTGCAACTTGAAACCCCGGTAGCCGAAATGCCGACGGTTTCCTTGATGTCCGCCACGTGTCCAAACAAATGGACAACTGAGATCTGATCGCTATTTCGGGAATCGCGATTTTGTGAGTTTCGAACTTGTGTTGCTACCGTCTTTCAAAACCGCGAACTCCGAAATGCCGATTTGACGGCACTCGTATCTGCTGCCACCTGTCCTCTAAGATGGACGGCCCACAATCCTCTCGGGATTTCGCGATACGTGTTGTCGGGATTTCGCATATCTGAGTTTTGGAGAGCGGTCTCCTTTGCTCGTCCAACTCCTAATCTCCAATTTTGTGATGGGATAAGATTGACGGCTCACGATCTATCTCGATCCAACGGTCCAGAATGACTCGAAATTTCGTGACTTCACATGTCGAAATTTCTCCTGTGCACTCGAGAGGACTAAACCTCGAGCACTTTCTCGCTAATCCAATGGTTGTCGGTCCTCTGCGCAAGATCTAACGGCTGAAATTCTTTTGCCTTTTCCGTGCTCTCTTTGTCCCTTATGAACTGGTTTCCCACTCTGGATCCGTTCGCAGGACGGATCTTACGGCCTTAATGGCTGTTATTTGCACATTAGACGCGATCTTTCCGCATTTGAAAGAATTTTCTCCTGCGGAAGAAAAATTTGTGAATCTTTCAAAGATTTGAAAGAATTTCACGAATTCTTTGTTCTCTGTTGAAATCTTTGACAGATTTGAGCGATTTTCCATAAATCTTTAAACGATTTTGCCTTCCACAAGAATCTTTAACAAATTTGAACGGATTCTTCGAGTTCTTCAAGAGTTCCTGCGTCCTGCAGCTCTTCTTCGTGAATCTTTGATGATTCTTGAAAATTTCAAGAATCTTTACTGTCTCTTCTTCTTCACTCTCTTCCTTCTCGTGTTTTTGCTCCTGAAACTTTCGAGCGTAGTACGCTCTGCGACGTCGCGTGAGCTTCTTACACTGATTCTTTGAGCGTATAAGCGGACAGCTTCCTCATGGAAGTTTCCTGTGAGGATATTTTATGACGGACAGCTCTCCAATCCTTGTGAAAAGACTGTGTCGCATGCTCTCAGGATCCGTGAAGCTCTGCGCTGTTTGAGGATCGTGTTGCTCTCCAGCCTGTGTGAAGAGGCTTACCGATGAAGCTCTGATACCATGATAAATTGTGAAGCAAGAAATGCAGAGAGAGAGAGAGAATAGAAAAAAGTATATTCAAATGTATGAAGAAGAAAAGTAATGCAATGGGAGATGACCGAGCTAAATAGGCTCAAGAAAAAAAAGAATAGTAAGTACAACTGGCCAGGACAACTGGCAGTATACATTCAGACTGTTGAGGTTACATTATATTTAACAGGGGTGACTAGTTTCTTGCACATTTGGGAGACAACCTATTATTCCATTTTTCAAAGGTATATTCACATAAGTGAGGTCCATCTCAAGGGTGCCACCCATTATTGAGGCAA
This sequence comes from Picea engelmannii, assembly GCA_009831015.1. Lineage (NCBI taxonomy): Eukaryota > Viridiplantae > Streptophyta > Pinopsida > Pinales > Pinaceae > Picea > Picea engelmannii. Next base: position 100,343 of record ML814141.1, on the reverse strand, counting down.
ACTTACTAGACAAAAACATCCCCCACACATCTGGGACGTCTACTCTCACTATGTCAATGTGGATTACCTTCTCAGGGTATTCTTTAAGACAAACTTCCACATTTTCAACTATTCCATGTGTGGGTATGCCTTTGGACTCGAAGCCACACACATTTCTGTAAGGTTGTGTGACTTTCAGGCCTAATTGTTGCATTACCTTGAGAGACATCATGTTAGCAACGACCCCTGAATCTAATATGCAATTGTCCAGGCTTTTATTATTCATTAGCAAGGTCATGAAGAATAGTGGGACCCTAAAGTGATCAGCTTGTAACATAATACGATGGTCCATAGGTCCATCTGATCCTTTGAAGAATTTATCAAGTCTTTCTTTAGTAGATGGTACCTTAATGACTTCTATCAGAGGGATGGTCACGTACATCTTGGATAATTCCCCTTCGAAGTCAAAGTTCAAGTCCGCCCTTTCGGTTTTGGGTGCTTCAGGAGGAGGAAGGTTTGAAGGTGAAGGATTTGTTTGAGTCATTGTAGGTTGGTTTAGTTTCTTTTTCCTATATACTTGAAATTCTCGTTTCGCCAACTTCTCCTTTGACTCAGGGTCCAAGTTGTTTATTATTTCCATTCTAGCCTTCCTGGTCGCCTATTTTATCTCTTCCTGGTGTTCTTTAAGAGTGATGTTGAGGCAAATATGGGGGCCTTCTATAACATGGCCTACGTTATTTATTTGGTCATGGATTTCATTAGCCCCGAAAACATTTTCTTCCCATTTAACGAAACCGACTCCTTTCTTCATTGAATAGTCATCTCCTTGTGTAGAACAATAATCATCCCAATATTTAGAGATGCCAGAGGCATCATCAGGACAATCACCCCAATTTGTATCTTCTTCTATAAAGGGAAGAGTGGGACAACCTTGAAACAAACACAGAGCTACTGAGTTATAGTCACTAGGTCCAAGATCATTTGTTAACAAGGAAAAGGGTGCTTTCTCATCTTGCTCAAAATAACCAGTTTGTAATAGTGTGGAAATTCCTTCGAACAATAATTGGTCATCCAAGTTTTGCTTTGTCAGAGAAGGGATTTCCAACATTTCATGAATCCTTTTAACCCTTTGCAAGATACAGTTCATACTAGTGCTCAGGTTGGTGCTATCATTGGCAGGTTTTGGGAAACGTTGGGGTTGATAGCCAATATACACCTGGGGCTCTTCAGACTTCATCCTTGAGTCCTCGTTTGTTTGGACAAAATATTCAGACCCAGGTTCACTCATATCCTGACTTTCTCAAATTTGACTTGATGTGGTTAAGGTAAATATGGAATCTTCAAAATTAGTTTTTTCATGAGTCAAACCTTCAGATGGTTCATGTTGTCTTGAAAAATTTAAGGCATCTTTCATGTTTGAGAAACTTGTGCTCCATTTCCTCCAGAGAGCATTGTTTCCCAACTCTAGAGTCTCCAGGAGGTCAAGCTTTGGCCCTTCCATGCTTTCCTTATTTACTCCCCAGATGTCATCATTGTTCAAAAGGTTGACATGATGTGTGAGGCTGCTAAACTTGAGGTTCTCTTCAATTTGGCAGGCAACGTCTTAAGCTTCTTCTAGGTTTGCAGGGAAACAATTCTTGAGGGTGAGTTGTAAGATCCCCTCAAAGGAGTCAAGGTAACGTTGGAGAATCATGCTCTTGGGTAGGAAATTGGGTTGAAGTTTGTGAATAAGAGTATTCAACCTATCATTGAATCCCCTAACGTCTTCATTTGTTTGTTTGCAGGCTTCGAGGAATTGAGAGTAAAGGGAATCCATGYTTTCCTTTTCACACCAACTTTTCTTAAAGATTTGTTCAAGATATTCAAGGGTTTTGATGGTTCCTTTCAGGAGTTTGTTAATCCATTTTCTGGCACTTCCGGTGAATGAGCTCACAAAGAGCATTGTAAAGACATTAGGGTGTTCCTGTCCGGATTGGTGAAACTGAAACCCTTCACAAAACTTGGTCCAATGAGAGTTGCCACAGGATCCCTTTTCTCCTTAAAACTTAGGTATCCAGGAATTGACCTTATTGGGTAGACCATGTAACCCCCCTTGGGTGTTAGCTAASTCAAAAGAGCTAAAGAKTTCTTTATGRKACCATTTGGTAGAACTCATGGGGATGACGGGATTTGTAGAGGCCAAAGTAGTAGATGAAGGTATGTACTRACACCCACTACGGGTCGTCATTAGCGGTTTGTGGAGTCACCAGMTAATTTKCTTGAAATCATCAAAGGATAAGGCGAAAACACCCTAAGTGGAGTCACCAGGTAATCTTGTAAGATAAAGACTTTTGAGGCAAGGCTTACCGAAAAGTGTCGTCTTGAGGAGAATTGACTCAGTGTTCCCCAGCAATGGCGCCAAAACGTTATCGCATAGTTTGTAGTTAAGATAATGGATGAATGAAATGATACCAAACTGGCATAACTGAACCAATCCCACCCACTGTCACCTCGATGGGAAGGTTCTTTCTGTTTAGGGAAGTAAGGCCCAGGGGAGAGGTCCCCGGTGACCCGAGGTTTTGAGAAGAAAAAAGGTTTAGCAAAGMTAAATGATAATAATCCCCCTCACAAGTCACCACCTGATCAAAAAGTCCCTCTTATATCCAATAAAGATAACCCGAAGTAATAACCAAGAAAGGAGTACCTGCACGAGACAAAGCAACAAGAAACTATATGTGCAAGCTTGCTTGTTGGTTATTACTTCATATATTTAATGTATTTTCTAATAATAAGCAATTTGAGCAATAGTACTGATGAAATGAATCAATGTTTGTACAATAGCAATGATTACAATATCACTTCTCAATACATGCTAAAGAAACTTGGAATTCAATGTAACAAAATCAACACTTCATAAACAATGCCTTAACCAACCATTCAATTGCTTTAAAAGTAAAACAAAAGTTGCACAAAGATGTTTTATAGCACAAGAAGGTGACGACAGCGCTAGGGTTAGTAGAAATTACTCTAGGCTAGGGTTAGTAAGGGTTAAAGGTTGATCAAAGTATTTGGTTGTTTGTATGATCAAATTACTCAATGCAAGAGGTCTTAGACCAGTGCGCTACTAGGGTATATGGAGTCAAAGAGAGGACACAAAAGTTGAAGGAATAAGTGATGATGGTAAAAATAAAGACAAGAGAGTTAAACTTTCAAGTGTTGTTGTGGCAAGGTCTCAAAGATGGAACCCTAGGGGAGAGAGGATCACTTTGGTGTAGAAACCCTAGGCCTCTGTGCTCACTCCTCCTCCTTTAGCTCAATGGAAAAAACAACTAGCTTGAATAATGATTGATCTAAGACAAGAGAGTTAGCAAGTGATGTGTTGCTATAGCAAGGCTTCACTAGACAAACCCTAGGGAAAAACGGCTCACCAGGTGTAGAAGACCTAGGCCTTGGTGCATTTTTCTCCTTCTTAACTCAACAAGGACAAAACGGCTAGGCTAGAAGGAAGGATAGAGTGTTGCAATGGCAAGGCTCTATCTTCTTCATGCAAGTCAAATGGGTAAAAATCTTAGTGGGGACATGAGACAAGGACATCAACTAGTGCTTGTCACCTAGGGTTTGATTCAACAAATTATAATAACATATGCAAGTAAATAGAACTAAAACCATTCAATCAAGAAGTGTTTGCAGAAATTCACTTACATAAACCATGTAGCAAAACCCTAGTTGTAACACCTTCCACCAAGAGAAATGCCAATAAGGCCAATAAAAGTCTTCCTTCAACAAGTGCGCCTCAAAATTTCAGCCAATAACCCTAAGAAGGGCACAAATTTCAAACCTCACTAACGAGTGAGTGAAAGATGATGAAAATATGGAAGGCAAAAACCCTCAATATATAGCATACCAATGACCTAAATTACATTTCAGGTCATTAAAAGGCCGACAAGGCAAAAATACTAAAATCATATTGTTTTACATTAAATGTCATAAACTAAAACCCTAATCAAGCAATAGTGAGACGTCATCCCCTTCCTAGGGTGACGTTAGCCTCTTTTAGGGAAAATGCAGCCTCCTGGAGCAAGACGTTATCTCTCCTTAGGCTTCTCCACTTGCCATACGTGCCAAAAATGTCATATCTGCCTCCCAAAACGTCCATATTGTTGGGTGATGTCATGGGCATCATGGGAGACATCCTGGGCCTTCCAAGGTCAACATTCCTGTGGAGAGGGCTCAACCCCCCTAGGTACAGGTCTGCTCAGCTGCCTCTGGTGGATTCTTCTACTCTTCCCTTGTACAAACGCTTTGCCCTATCTCTGCCCCCTATTGGGGTCTCAACATCCATTTGGTGGGCTCTTCAGCCCCATGGAGATCCGAACTTTTCATCTTACCTTGTGTACCTGTCCAACATGGTACCTTTCCATCGAGCATGACCCTGCACATCAACAACTACGCCCTCCAGGGGCTCATAAGTCACAGGGATCATAGCAATGTCAATCACATCTCATCATCAATATTATTAAACATGTGCATAAAACCCATTTACCCGAGTCTAGTGCTCAAAGACATTATACAAGTCTGCAATGCAAGTTTGCAGGAGGTGACAGGACATTTTATTGGGCTAGTGTCTACTGGAAGAGGGATGTCTCTGGAAAGGATTAAATCAAAGTCATGCAAGTGGGTGAGGTGGATGGGGATGCCTGGGCGAAAGGTGCAGTGATAGCAGGGATGGCTTATCGATGGGTGCCTCGGTGGAGGCTGAGTTGCACCTATCATGAATGCAATTTTCCAAGCCCATTCATTCCTTTTATCTTCATTCTTTTTCTTCCAAGATGCTAGTCAAAGGACACTGCCTTGGCTTGGTGACCAGTGGTGGCAATGTTAACCACAAGCATTTCACGGAAATGAAAGGTTGTCCCGTGATGAGACCCCCTTTCTCTTGGCTATGCCACCAAGAGAAAATACCCTGGCGTGGTGACCAGATGTTGGTAGTGTCATACCTCTAGATGCCCATGGAACAAATAGGCTGGCTCGTGATCAGACCCCCTATCCTCTAACCAGGTCTTGTCTTATTATTTTTTATCTTTTTATTGTTTTTTTCTTTCAAGAAGCTAGTCAAGGGACACTGCCCTGGCTTGGTGATCAGAGATAGCAATGTTACCCACAAGTACTTTCACGAAAATGAGAAGGTTGGCTCATGATGAGACCCCCTTTCTCTTGGCCATGCAACCAAGAGCCACTACCCTGGCATGGTAGCTAGTTTCTAGTAGTGTCATACCGCTAGGAACCCATGGACCTAATAGGCTAGCTCGTGATGAGAACCCCTATCCATCAACTAGGTCTTGATTTATTTTTTACAGGTCTCTGTTTCTCGCTGAGAAGCTTTTTATTTCTTTCTTGGGGATCCCTGGGCAAAGCATCTCGAGGTTTTATTCTTAGGCTTTTATTGTCAGTTGCTTTTTACCCCCAGGCCTTTAGCCCATTCTTCCCACAAGGTAAGGTACAACCCCTAAGTGAATGGCTAACCCTATGCCCATACCAATGTAACAAGATGGGTGAGTGGGAAAGAAGATGGAAACTGGTATGTATGGCAGGAATGGACGATGGATTTTTAGAAATCCCCCCAGTGGCAACTCAAAACCTATGGACACAAGCTTGCTAAGGCATCCTCTCATTTTCCCCAGACATGGTCAAGTGGACAAGCATAAGATCCAAGCACCCGTTAGAAACAAAGGAATCAAATGCACATATTCAAAGGTTTTGAGGATCAAAGTGACACATACCATGATACCCGGACTCATTACCTCATGGAGAAAGAACCGTCTCTGATGCGGGACCAAGCCAAAGGTGATGGATGTTGTTGCTGCTGCTTACAAAGTGGAGGCGTTGAAAGGGAGAAAAGATGGGCCCTCCAGGGCCATGCTCAAGTCGACCTGGCTCTCAGTACTCCATGTCTAGGACCTGTGGGCCTCGAGACATAATCTCCTGGTTATCCCTGAAAGTGGGAGATAACGGGTTGAATTAATAGCCATGAATAACTCCCCCTTGGGCCCCTCTGTCTTGTGGAACCATGTCCCACCACCCTTTTCATCCCTCTCGTATCATATCCAACAATTACTACTTTTATTAATCATTTTGATGTTCATAATACACAGCTAGACCCTCGACCATATTAATCAATATGGTCTATTTGCCCCATTCATATCGACTCACTAGCCTAATTCACATTTATACAATCACATTACAATTTGCGGGGACTAAAATCGAGGATCTTACATTCTTCTACCCCCATTTTTTTGCATTGTCCATAGTGCACAACACCCTATGGTGTACATACAATTACAATGCTAGGCTCTCTGGTCGTTAACCAACATATAGGCTCTCTGGCCTAATATTACAAAGGCATTCCAGCCTAAATATAAATACATAGGCACTCCAACCCTAAAAACTATAAATACATGGGTGCTCCAGCTCCAAAACATAGATACATAGGCACTTCAGCCCCAAATATAAATAATCCACTGACACTCTCCTACAACTATCTCGATTTCCACCAACTCTTTTCCTCTTGACCGACCTGACCTAAGAAATGTACCCCATTCACCGGTCTCTGTCCATCGGGTTGTACCATTCTTTTATCAATGTTGACCCAAGGGATGTGCCCCATTCATTGTGCTCAGTCCATTGGACTACACCATTCATTTATCAGGGTCTCTCTAGTGCAGGTAACTAGGAATATCACTACTGGGAACTCAGGTGACTCACTACTAGAAAAACTACCAGGAATAACTAGCAACAACCTTCATGCTGCAGTGTAACTCACACATGAGTTTACTCTTCAGGATTTACAACCTGGTTCTTCTGCAAGCCAAAAAACATGTTTTTTCTTGTTGTACTCGCCCTCTAGGCTCAAGAATCCCTTTCACTATTACACAGTTCCTTAGGAGATCAATCATTTGTCAAGGTTTTCATGCGTGGATGAATGCCAAATTACTACTAGACTTCCACTAGCAATCTGTAACATGTGGCAATCATCCCATCTTCATGATATGCATCCATTCAATATGATACATCATCATATAATTTTCATATATGTTTTATATAGGAAAACAGAATTTCCCTAACATGATTTTTTTGCTCATTATGTTTATCTCTCAAAGAAGCATGCATCTATCTTCCTTATGGGCTTACATCTCTGCCATATCCCAAACCATTCTCCCTACAATTTTCTCAATTTTCACTCAACCAAACAAATTTTTAGTACTCATGCACATTTACAACAGTTCATGAAATGATCTCAAAATTGTATCTTATCAACAATTCAATTATTTCCAACCATTATTTACATAAAAAAATGGAATTCAACCATTAATCATATTATCTAGAATGGAACTAGCATTTATTGTACATGCATTATCAACACACCAAGATTTTTAACAATGCAATCAAACTTCACCAATAAATAAACCTAATGTGTCAATAATCATAACGACATCTACACAATGCATCATTGCATTGACTCTGGAATATCATATGTCCATGTCATGTATTCTACCATGTGAGTTGGAAGGTATAGCCCACACATTAACACACTATCCAAACCAATGTTGTAAATCTCGACGATATATCATATTTATCGGATATATCACTGAGCTAAACTGCAGTTCAATATATTAGATTCAATATATCACGTCGTTTTAGGAATATATCGTGATTCAAAGGAATATATCAGTCTGCAGCATTAAATCATGAAAAGTGCACCAAAGTTGGGTTTTAAGGCCGCAAGTGGGTTTTTTTTTTTTCATCATTTGATTGCAAGACTCAAGAGTGTGAGAGAGCATTGTGCATCTATCCAAGAAGGAGAAATCCAAGGATCTTGTTTCCATTAGCGAAGAGATCGTGGAGTGAGGATTCAAACAATCAAGATTTCCAAGTATATATAAAACATTTTTCTTTCATTTGTTTGTTTTTCTAGACTTAGGCTAGGGTTTGCAATGTGTCTCTTCTTGTTTTTTTTGAATTGAAGATTCAATCATTCCACATTTATCTAGCTCTCACTATTTAAGCTTTGCATTATCGTGTGTTTGTTTCGGTTTTTTTTTATGCCATAGGTTTAAGATTTTCACCTAAACAAAATGTCAAAGCCTATCCAATGTGGGTGGATGGTGAACCCGTAGAACTTCCCAATAGACAAATATTGATATGCAATATTTGCAGAAAAAAAATTATGGAGGAAACATCCGCTTGAAATACCACCTTGCCAAAATCAGTGGGTTTGAAGTGGATGCTTGTGACAATACTAATCCATAAATTATGCGTATAATGGCAAGCCAAGCAATCATTGACATGTCTAATAAGAGGGATGTGAAGGAGGCTCACAAAAATGAACTCGTGTAACACACCTGACCCCTAAGTACCCTTTCTAGGGATGGGGCATCAAAATTTTGCTTACTTTAATCGTCTCAAATCATCTCTCTGAGGTCTCCATCCCCTTCTACTCAACCATAGCTCTCTAACGAGTGCTACTAGACTCAAGACCAAGCTTTGGATTAAAATTTATGGCCTCCTGAAGTTCTTCGAGCATTATCAGTCATGGGCCACGTGGTGCCAACGTGGGTCCGCCTCATTCATACCATCCCCAAGTTCCTACATCCCCGGGGAAAGTCCATCCACCATCCAATCCAATGGCGGGACATGGTCATCATTTAACACCTAAGATATAGGGGAGTTTGGCATTTAGCGGTGAACGTCCCTTCTCCTTTCTGCACACGTCTTTCGAAGTCTCGAATTCCCGAACTCCCAAAAGAGTCTGAGATCTCTTCACGTGCTTCCATCCCTCAAGTCATTCAACTTATCCACGACACTGCATCTCAAGCCTCCGGAGTCCCAAAGTCCTGGACTCATGAAGGGTTCACCCTCGCGCGTGCTGACATACTAGACACGTGTTGGGTATGTGTTAT
>ML814141.1:31988-58151 GCA_009831015.1 Picea engelmannii | reverse complement strand
GAAAAATGAATGAAATGATGGACAACTTTGCACAGAGCCTTCAACGGCTACCCACAGGAGACACATCTTCATCAAGAGACCATGCAACCCCCTTCAAGGTACAAGTGAATTTTGATATCCCATTACTTGAAGGACTAATAGATGTAGATGTTGTACATAAATGGTTGAATATGTTTGAAGGGTATTTTTCATTCCACAATTTTTCTGACAAGGAAAAGACTACTTTTGAACTCCTCAAGGTCGTCCCCCATGTTAAGAACTGGTGGGATAATTACTCTAAGCAAAGGGCCATAGAGGAATCTGCAATATTTGTGGTCACCCCCACATGGGATTCCTTCATGGATTCCATTAAAGAACAATACTACCATGTTGGAAGCTACGAGGACCAGTACACAAGATGGACCATGCTGCGGTAGGAAAGGGACTAAACAGTACCAGTTTTCACCAATATTTTCCATGCCCTGTGCACCAAATTGGGTATCAAAGACTCTGAACGACATCTGGTGCTCAAATACCACAATTGTCTGCATAGATAAATTCAAATAGAAATGGAGTTTTTGTACATCACACCATTAGGTGCGGCTTATAGATATGTTGTCAAGATCGAGCTGAAATTTAAGCAGAAGAGGTGAGATTTTGGATCTGCAAACTCCTCACAGCCGAAGCAGGGAAAAGGCTTCCCCAACCCATAAAACAAGGGACAGAGAAAATATGGTTGCTCTCAGGACAACCCATCCAAGTCGCAACCCAAGAAGGGTAATGAAAATTCGAATAAGGACACGGGAAAATGGTGTGAATACCATAAAAGCACTTGACACAACACCGAAGAATGTCGCTCTGGAAGTCACTGGTGGCCAAGCTGAAAGATTTCGAGTAAGAGGTTGAATCTAAATCTGAATCAAATCCAAAAAGTGGGAAGTAGATCATCAATGTCGAACCCAATTCCATTGTTGCTACTACCAAAGTCCAATCAAGCGAACGAGAAGAACCAGAGGAAGGGGAACACCTCTTCCACTCACATACGTGGGTAAAGGGCACTCCGCTGCATTTCATTGTCGATAGCGACAATTAGAAGAAATTGATTTCATCGGAGGTCGTCAAGCGGTTGGACCTATCGTTAACACTGCACCCACAACCCTACACCATTGGTTGTTTTCACCAAGGATGAGATCTCCACATTAGCCAATAGTATCGTCTACCCTACAACATCAATCCCTTCAAAGACAAGGTATTGTGTGATATTTCTCTCCTTGAATTTTGTGATGTTCGTTTAGCCCAACCATATTTGTGGAAGTGACATGTTGTGTATGAGCCTAGACCCCGCAGTGTTATTATTACTTTGGGTAGACAATTATACACGATACCAGAGGTAGTGTCTCTTACCGCTATTTCTTTAATCTCTACTAAGCAATGCACTAAGGTCATTTTAGAGACTGGGAAGTTTGTCTTATTTGTGATTCGTGCTTGTAGTAAGCAGAAGGTCGTCGTGACATCTGTGACCTCTACACAAATACATCTGTGACCTCTACACAAATCCTCTCTTTGGAACATAATCAAGTGGGCATGATTGTGGAAGAGTATAGAGATATCTTCTCCTCACCCACCGAGGTACCGATGCACTACCAAATCAAGCATCCAATTGATCTAATCCCCAGTTCCTCGCTACCTCATGGACTCGTCTATTGTCACTCGCTGATGGAAAATGATGAAATCAAGCACCATATCCAAGAGCTGCTTCAAAAGGGGCACATCGGACCCAATGCCTCCCCTTGTGGAAGCCCAAATGTGTTGGTGCAGAAGAAAGATGAGATCTAGCGGCTCTGCATTGATTACAGAGCATTAAACAAAATCATTATCAAGAACTGGTATCCAATTCCCCAAATTGATGACCTTCTTGACCAACACAATGGGGCAAAGTTATTCAACAAGATTGGCCTAAAGTCTGGCTACCACCAAGTTCCCATCGAACCAACTGATGTATGGAAGACAAATTTCAAATCTAATGAAAGTCTCTTTGAATGGATGGTCATGATCTTTGGCTTAACAAATGCACCAACAAATTTCATGAGATTGATGGATGATGTATTAAGACCCTTCACCGACTCTTTTGTGGTGGTATATCTGAATGACATCCTCATCTTCGACAAAACTTGGGAGGAGAATATGCAACATATTCAACAAGTTTTGGGCACTCTGCAACAACACAAGCTATATGCCAACTTGGAAAAATTCTCATTTGGCATGAACAGGGTCCAATACTTGGTACACTTTGTTGATGAGCATGGGGTACATGTGGATCTACCTAAGATCCAAGTCATTCGTGAGGAAATTCCAGGCATAGACCCCTAAATCGTCGAACATGAAATTAGAACATACAAAAATGTGAAACCTATTAGACAAAATCTTCGAACCGTTAAGCATATGAAGGTAACAAAAATAAATCTTGAGGTAGAAAAACTTCTCAAAGATCGTTTTATGTACCTAGTTTCTCCAACTGAATGGGTATCCAACCCCATTCTGGTAGACAAGAATAAGGGAAAAATATGAGTATGTGTGGATTTCCATGATCTAAACAAATCTTTTCCAAAGGACAACTTCCCCACACCGTTTATAAATAATATTATCGATGAGTGTGTTGGAAGCAATATATTTTCGTTCATGGATGGATTCTCTGGCTATAATCAGATTCAGATCCATCCCAAGGATCAACATAAGATTGCATTTATATGTCCTTGGGGTACGTTCACCTCTCAGAAGATTCCTTTTTGCCTTAAAAATGTTGGTGCTACATTCCAGCGAACCATGTGAATCACTTTTCATGATATTAAGCACAATTTGGAGGCCTATATTGATGATCTAGTTTCTCACTCTTGCAAGAGAGTGGATCATCCTGCTCATCTTCAACTTGTGTTTGAAAGCTATTGGTACTATCGAATTTATTTGAATCCTAACAAGTGCATTGTTTGCATCGTTTCAGGTTGTCTCTTGGGTTTTATAGTGTCTAATAAAGGGGTCATAGTCGATCCTATGAAGGTTGAGGTAATAGTTTAGTTGCCTCCCTTGTTTAACATCTGATAACTTCAATGTTTGGAAGGAAAAGATAATTTGCGTCGTCCTTTTATAGGTAACTATTCCAACATCACCAAGGCCTTTATGAATTTGTTCAAAAAGGGGGGCTTTATGGGATGATTTTGTGCAACGATCGTTTGATGTGGTTAAGAAGGCTCTTATGTCTACCCCCTTGCTTATTCCTCTGAACTATAACAAAGAGTTCCTACAATATCTTTCAAAATCTGAGTCGACTAGCGACATGGTATTAGTTAAAGAAGATGATGCGTTGTTAAAGAATTTCATTTACTATCTTATCCATGGCTTGGTGGGTCTTGAGATTAATTACTCGCATGTGGGGAAATTGGATTTGGCGGTCCTGCACACCGTCTAGATTCTTCGACACTACATTATATTGCACAAAACCAAGTTCATAGACGACGTAAATCCATTTCAATATGTTTTAACTCGAGATATTGTTGGGGGGAAATATAATAAGTGTATTTTCATCCTACATGAGTTCGATCTAAACTTTTCATCTACTATGTCCAAAAAAGCATTAGTTTTTTCTAAGTTTATGTCAGAGTTTCCAAGCAAGGATAAGGACGTCATTGTAACAAACTCGTTTCATGATGAGAACATTTTACTTATTTAATCTAGTGACCCTTGGTATGGGGATATACTTATGTTCTCCATCAATAAAAGAATTACCTTATCATCAATGACACTTTGTATCACCGAGGGGTTTATTTGATTCTCTGTCACTGTTTGACTCATGAAGAAGTGGAGAGTGTGCTAAACAATTTTCATAGTGGAGCCAATGTCAGTAATCTCTTTGGGTTGGGAACAACCCAAAAAAACCTCTGCACTGGATAATTTTTTTCCACGATATTTAAATATTGCATTGAAGTAGTTTAGAAGTTTCATACATGTCAATTTGTTACTAGGAAAATGTAAGCACACCCAACTCCATTGTTCCCTATCATCACCGCCAACCCCTTCACCAAGTGGGGTAGATTTTATGACATGCCACCCAACTTCATCAAGGGGGAATAAATATATTATCGTGACCATGGAACAATAAAACAAGTTGGAGAAGTGCCCACATTTTCTAGTGATGGTGGGAATACTGCACTTTTCATATTCAATTAGATAATTTCTAGGTTCATAGTTCGGAGAGAGAATGTCCCTAGCCATGGAAGTCAATTTTAGAATAAGATAATGTCAGAATTAGCCTCTAAGTTGGGATTTAGATAGGAGCATTCATCTCCTTAATATCCACCAGTGAATGTTTAAGTGGAGGTCGTTAACAAGTCTCTCAAGATCATTCTTCAATGAACGATGAACGCGAGCGAGTCTAATTTTCATTTAATGCTCTATCCAACATTATGGCGTACTGAAGTTTAGTGAAGACCATCACACGATTCTCTCTTTTTCAACTAGTTCACAGAGTTGAGGTAGTCCTTCCCATTGAATGTGAAATTCCCTCTTTAAGGATAGTTGTTGATCTCCTTCCTGACATGTCCAAGTTATAAATGTGTTTCATTCACTTAGAGCATCTTGATGAGTAATGTTGAGATGTTTTCACAAAGAAAGAGGCACATTGGAAGTGTATTAAATTTTAATACGTCAGGTCTATTCAGCTTAGGATTGTTTTTAAAGGAGATCTTGTTTTCTTTTAGGATCAAGACAAAGACAATCTGGTGGTAGGAAATTTCAATTTAATGTGGCACAGGCCTTACATTGTGAGGCATACCTTGAAGAAAGGGTCTTGAGAACTTGAATATTACAAGGGGAATGTGTTGGTCGAGTCCTGAAATGGGATCTATATCAGGAAGTACTACACATGAGTAGTGATGCTTGGGCATTCACCCCTTTGTAATTGTTGTAGATTAATAGTATTAGGGCTAGTTTAGTTTCCTTTTCACTTCTGTTTTTTCTTATTATGATTCTTCTTAGTTGGAATATGTCATTGGAATTGATGGTATTTATAGGATTCATGGATGGTACCAGCCATCACACTTGGAGTCTCTCTTCCACCTCTTGGGTGAGTTACTAACCCATGGGTTAGTTGGTGACTTCATAAGGCATTTGTCTTAGGCCCGCAACCAACATTGTGGTTGAGTATAGCACTCGTGTTGAACTTATTGGAGACACCATTTCAGATGGAATTTGATCTCTTGAGGTTAAACTAGATTCCCAACTAGTTATATCTCATTTAAATGGATAATATTGAGTATGTGAACCTAATCTTCTCCATCTATTCTTACGGGTACGTCTTATGGAGCACTCCTTTGATGTTATAACTTATGTGCACGTTCCTAGGAGTCATAATCTTGTTACTAACACATTTGGTAATTATGTGTTATATTGGCATTTGTTTCATTCTTAAAATCAGAAGAATTTGTGTAGATAAAGCATCTCATTACACATAACATTGATGTAAGTAAAATTAGACACAAAATATGTATATCTATTATTTAAATATCCATTAAGTAAAAAAATGTGGATTGTCTATACAAAATTGGGCCTTTGGCCTTGAATATGACTTTATAAGGTTGTTAAAATATAGTACATAATGTCTAGGCCAACGACCTTTCCCCTGTATGTACCTCTTGATAACACACTATGAATTTCTCCAGATGCCAGAAGAGTCGCACCCAAGTCCATGATACTCTAACCACCTGCAGATGCACCTGCTCTGAGAAGTCCTCAATCTATATCATTGGGATTTGGTGAGACAGTCTATTAAGGTTCCTCTGAACATTTTTGAAGAAAATTTTCTACACCCCTTCCAGGATGGTCTTCACCTTGTCCTCTACATCTATATTGGGGGTCTCTAGCTGGTCGTGTCGATCCAATATCTGGATATTTTAAAAAAATTTCAAAGCCATGATCCATGCCAAAAAAAATTATTTTGGTTTTCCTCTTGAGTTCTTAAATAAAAAATACATAAAATTATATAACTTAAAAATAAAAATAAAAATGTTACCTATCTCTCCTAATGCAACATTGGGGGGTGCTCACATGTCTTGGTCTCTGCCAAATTTTATCCTTTCATAGGGATAATAATTGATCATGATAATTTTTCGATACTGCCAATAAAAGAAACCATCATCGTATGGGATAGGGACTCACCCACCTCCCCAATAGCTACACTAAATCTATCCAACGAGGCATCACCAGTTCTCATATTCTCTTTGGATGTACGAATACTCATGGACTTATGGTTGGAAATCTCTCTCAAACAAACTGCATAAGATACTTCCATATCAAAAATTGTTCATCTTAGCGAAATTGCATTCGGTAATATGAGTATTGATTGATGCCAACAATGAGGAGCTCTACTCAAACATTATATGTCACACACACTCTCCCTCGTAGAACATATATGGGCAAGATACTTGATGTAAGGATGTCGACCCTGGAATCCATGCAATGGTACAAAGGATAATCTTTAAGATTAAGCTTGGAATGATTCTTATTAGGATCTAAGTACCCACATTTTTGGTATCAGGGGCACAATATGTGGCTATGTACTCCTCGATCATCATATCTCTTCCTCCTTGAGTCTTGAGGTCGACTGTCTCCCTTCACTGGGAGAGACTTGTTATGAAGTAAATATTTTCAACCTTTATCTTTAGAGGTTTTCCACCAAGCATAAATGTATCGTCATCTGGGCTCCAATACCCTAGTAGAACCTACCAAAGTCTTTTTTGAGCCCTCATGTTTCTTATTTGGAAAAAATGATTTAAATCACAATTTCAGAGGGATTCCATCACCTCCGGATCATCTAGAACCTCATTGGTAATCTCTTCATGCTCCCTTTCCCTCCAAATAATGGACATCATGCAATCAACAGTCAAAGGAAGAGGATTAAATGCATGATTTTTCTTTGAGACATCTTCATAGGAACTCTATAGTATAAACATGCGTGTATATACATGTCCTAGTGAAGTAACAAGTGCGTATAGGGCCTATTATATGCACCACATGTTAAAGTAGGGTGCATATATTCCCTTCCATAATTAAAACTTAATGAAACTAATCATTTTTTTCCTAAATAAAAAAAGTAAATAGTAAAAAATGAAGAGAATCATGAGATATTTTACTTGGTCCTTATGGCTCATGATTTTTTTTGGTTTAGCTTTCGCGATTGTCTAATGAATTTTGAGGGTTTTTCCACTCCAAAGCATTATTTGGGTAAAAATTCCAAATGACACGGTAAAAAGCTTTATTTTTACTATTTTAAATATTTTAAACCCACTTTGTTATAGTTTGGTACCCTCATCATTTAATTACAACTAATGGACTGACATTCAAACCATGGATGAAGTTTAGTTGTGCATTTTTACAGGTCAAATGTTGTACACTGGTGATTTTTTACCCATTTTTTAGCTTTTCGGTGTGTATTTGAATTTTCAACATGCAATGTTTTCAATTACTGGTATATAAGGTAGGTCATTTTTTTCCCTGCACTTTACATAACCAGTTTCATTATCATTTCTTCCTTAGGGTCGATCCCACTTACATGTGACACAAACCTTCCCAGTTGATGACAAGTATCGTCTTGTTTGTGGTGGATCCTTCCTTTTCATGGGAATCCTAGTTAATACCTTGCTAGTCATTTTGGTGCCCATGCTGAAGTTTTCTATAGGCTTGTGAGCCATATTTAGTCCCTCCATGACTTTGTGTCGGAACCTCATAACTTCTTTTAATTCTTATTTTGGATAATACCTCATGGGGCTCCTAAATTTTTGTGTTAAGTTGTAATTGCATTGCATTTTTCTTACTTGCACTTTTGATCCTAATGCCTGCTTCAACTTGTTGTCATTTATCTTGTTTCTTGTGCATTCTCTCAAGGGGATTGAAGCAAGGATTTGAGTGAGGGATCCACATCGAATGTTAAGGTCCAGGTTGGAATCCTCCCCGTTCATTACAAGTTCCTTTGTTAGTTATAAGTTCTTGACTAGTTTTTGGGATAGAGTTAGTTCTTTGGGTTAATAGCTCTGTTTTGTCTTCTAGCACAACCATAGGAGTCCTTTCTTTGCAAACAGAGTATCACTAGGGACTATTTAAAATACAATTTCCATATAGGTGTGGCCGAGAAAATCCTTTAATGCATGAGCTAAACACGAGGTCACATGAGGGTGATCGACGAATATTACCCTTCCAATACTTAAACAAGTGTATGTGGATTGTTGCATATACATAGGTTCCTTGAGTACCACTAGGCCCTCTGCGTTGCCAATACTTTGAAACTTCAATATTAGCTACCTTGTCCATATGTATGATCTAGAATGTCGAATGTACCCGAGAAAATGATTGCAAGTTGGTAACTTTAGTTCATGTTCGTAGGTATCATAGAGGTGAATATAGGGGGAATTCGATGGTACCTAAAGTACACGTTGCATCACAGTTTCAATGCACTTGGAGGGTGCATTGTGTTTGTGTGGGTTACTTGCACTAGGAAGGGTGGTTACGTGGAGGTTAGGGTAAGTTGTTTTCACTCCTTCATTCATCATTCTCAAAACTTAATCAACCCATGTCGTTTTTCGGAAGGTCCCTTTTCCATTTTTTTAGTACTTTAGACTCAAGACCTAATGCACATGGGTTAAAGTTTTGGAGAAGTTATTTGTTTATGTTGTTGTGTCTTAGGACTTTTTAATGGTGCGGTTTTGTGCTTAGTTGGCCATAGGGTGTTTCTTTTTAGCGACTTTGATCATTGGTTTAAAGTGGCAGACCAATTGCTTCGTTGGTCTCGAAGGATCCAAGGTCTTTTGCTAGAAAGGGTGAAGACTCCATCGCCTCCTCAAAGTCGTCGACTAGACGTATCATTTTATTTTGAACTAGTAGGTTCTTTTTAGTTAGTAGAGTCAGACATTTTTGAATCAAACACTTATGCATTGGAGGTTACTAGGATCACATATCTTGAAGCCAAAGGCTTTATTATAGATTTCAACCTTCCTCTCACTGGACCTAGTGATCTCATTCTTGTGTAGATTTTTACTTCTTTAGATAAATTGCCAATATTCATCTTCGGTTGTCCGTCATGGACAACGCCAGTATTGTGTTAAGGTTTGGGGTTCCTCTCACCCCCATGTCGACTATTATTGGGGGAGGATTTTCTCCTCCTTATTACACAACCCAAATAATGAGCGTTGCTCAAGCTATGATGGTTGCATCAACCAATATTTATGTACCTTTATCAACTACCCCCACTTAGGGCCTAAGTTTTATGTTATCTATTCCTTTGGTTTCGAATGTTTTTTCATTTGGAATGCCGACTATGGCCATGCCCCATGTCTTGGTTAGTTCTAGCCCTATTTGTTTAAAGGCCAGTGTTGGTGTGGGGAACTATTCAACTCCTTTGCAAGGTTTCCAATGGGGCGAGGGACATATTGATACATATTTTACCTCAGTTAGAAGTGGAGCTTTTCCATATTTCACAACAATTTCTAGGGTTAATCATTTTGTTTGGTGGGGAGGTCAAATGAGTGGAGGACTCCAATCCTTCAGCATGCCTACAAGTTCAAACCTTTTCAAATTATTTGGCAATTTTGGGACTGACACCTTTCCTTCATTTGGGGTGTTGTCATGGGACAATTGTTTACAAGGTCCAGGGATTCCCAAGTAAGGGACTTTCTCTTCACAAGGGATGTTGAGAGGGTGCAACCCCTTCCAGTGTTTTGGAAACCTGGTAAGTGGAGGTTTTCCTCCTTATTTTTAGGGGCATCATGGTTCCTATGAAAACCCCTACCATTTTGCAATATCTTTCTAGAAACCTAATGCCAGTAACAATCTAGGTCATTATTTTCCAGGTTCCAACCAACCCGGGGCCTCCAACCCCGATAGTTGGAATTCGACG
The DNA here is from genome assembly GCA_009831015.1 of Picea engelmannii. NCBI lineage: Eukaryota > Viridiplantae > Streptophyta > Pinopsida > Pinales > Pinaceae > Picea > Picea engelmannii. The sequence continues at coordinate 48,235 of ML814141.1, read as the reverse complement.
ACGTAACCTAGAGTTTGTTTTATGTTAACTTTGAACTTTCTATATTTATCTAAACTAATGAATGGACCAGTGTGTCATGATCCTAATTGGCCCTCGGCCCCAACCAAACTAGCTTTGGATATTCCATAGTTTGAAGGGAAATATAGCAAGGGCCCGAGTGATCATGTGACAATGTTTCACTTATCGTGTTCCTAGAACTCACTTATGGACGATTCCATTCGGCCACGACTATTTCAACGCACTCTCGCAGGAGTTTCCATGAATTGGTACATTGAGTTACACAAATCGTCATTCCACCTCTTCCATGATCTAGCAATGGTTTTTCTCAACCACTTCCATCTTCTAGTCCAATATAATTCCAACACAGACTTATTGTCTATGCTTAGCCAATATGTCGAGACACACATCTCTAACCAGATTGAAGAATGGAAAAGAAGGAATAGGATGATAAAGGCCAGGATCCATCCCAGGTTTTGTTTAGACTGGTTTTTAAAGTCTTTGTTGTTGTATATATCTCTAAGGATGTCTCCCTTTCGATGGTGACTACCTAAGAGGAAGCTATATTTAGGGCCCAACAACTAGATTTGATTTACTCTCAGTTTGGTATCCTTTACAAAATTTTACCTAATGCATCGAGGTCACGTATTGATGTGCATAAACCCAAGTCTGGACCACATGCCAATGGAATTGTTGGTTTCATTAGCAATACTGCCAGAGATTTGGTCTCTAACCAGATGAAACATATTTTAATTCATCAAACTACGACTTGTCAAGATAACGATTTGAACGCTCCCACTCTCCAAATGTTGGATGTACATGTTGTGAAAATGACGAATCCAAAGGTTCCCCAACAAACTGTAGGAAAAAATAAGAACAAGGATGAGAAAGGAGGTGGGAATAATAACGCAAGTAAAGGCAACAATAATGCCGGTAGGGATAAGAAGGAAAAGAAAAAGGTAAAATTTTGTTGTAAGTTATTCAAAGAGGATCACCTCGCGCATCAATGCCCTGGTATAGAAGAGGCCTAGCATGTGTTAGTGCAGTAGGAGTCTGTTGTGTTGACCAACCCATTTCGACAAGGATAACATATGACTTCAGGCTCTTTTGGTGATACTAGAAATGTGCAAGGGGGTAGCTAGGGGGCACCCTCCCATGATAGTATTACATTGTTCGTCCATATGGAAAGATCAAATATTTTTGCGTATAGACCGGGGCTCATAATTACGAAAATCTTGAGTCTACGTCGAAGGGAAAAGGGTCTTTTGAACTACATAATCCTCTTCATATAGAGAATCCTTTGGGAGACAGAATGTCACATATACCTAAGGGTGTGTATAAATGATCCTTGCACAATCCAAATGCTAGGGCCGATGTGAACTATTCAATTGTTGATGATTTGTCCCAAACGCCATGTGTGATGTCATCTCTAGAGGTGATCCAAGGTTTCCCTTCGCAACAGAGTAAATTGGTGTCTGCAATAGGGGTTGCAGATCCTTATATATCTTATCTCATCACATTTGACACATCTAATGTCAATCCATGCCTTTCATACCACGTCTCTTTCTAGATTCAACTCATATACTCCATGAAAATAATTTGTATGAGAATCACTAATGAAGGTGCTTCGACTTGTATCATGTCCTTGTCATGTGGCAAGCCATTGAATCACCTAAGCTTGCTCCATATCCTACTTTACTTATGAAATTCAATGTAATGTCATTTCATTTGCAAGGGATTATCTCTTCCTTTCCCATCTAGCTGGGAGAAAAAACCATTTTTCTATAAGTGGATGTGGTCTATGCTCTGCTCGACTACAACCTCTTGCTAGGATGCAGCTTGACCTATACGATGAAAACAATGGTATCCTTGTTTTTCTGAGTACTTTGTTTCCCTCATGAAGGGAATATCATCATAATAAATCAAATGTCATTTACATGCATTGATTCAGCTGCACCCAAGGGATCTATTGTTTGCTTAGTCGATAACGCTCAACCAACCATTGAGATTATAGGTGTTGGAATGTGTCCTTAGTTTATGGGAAATTTCAACTTCGTGGAGCCAATATCTTACATCAACTATGTTTTGGTGTGCTCGACTCAACCAATCTCTTCATCTCCCATGTCTTTAGTGTGTTCTTTTCGAATACCTTGAGGACCTTGTATTTTACCTTCTCCATCTGACTCTATGGAAAAGATTGAGCATGCGTGAATGTCCATGCCATTCTGCAATAGAGATAGCTTACCAAGAAATACAAAGTACTATTGCAAACCATGATCAAGATCCTTTTTAGAAAGACGAATTTGATCATCTTACTAAGCCTGTATGGTCCATGAACTCATCTAACTCTCTCGATTTCCTATATACCGTATTTCCTTCTAACGACATTATTCTCAAGGCGATGACTAAGTCAGGATGACCTTAGGATGATATGCACCATGGGTCATACTTCCTCATAGAGAGTGGAGCATTTTGATCGAACATGACTGGAGATCAATATCAACTCGTGAACCCCTTGGAAACACATGTTTTGTTTGCCGAGGGAAACATGTTGAATATATCAGAAACCATTTCGATCAATATCTCCAAGAATATCGATGTCCTATAAAAACAATTTATTGGAGAGGATTGTTCTTCGGATGAATTCCACATTTATACTGACTTGTTCAAATAATTTCATGGTGTGTTTGCTTGGACATATGAGGAAATTCCAGGCATAGACCCCCAAATTGTCGAACATGAAATTATAACGTATTAAAATGAAAAACTTGTTCGACAAAAGCTTAAACTTGTTAATCCTGGGAAGGAAACGATAATAAAGGTCGAGGTGGAAAAAATTCTCAAAGCTGGTTTTACGTACCTATTTCTCTTGACCGAATGGGTATCCAACCCCTTTTCGGTAGAAAATAAGTAGGGAAAAATGCGAGTATATATGGATTTTTGTGATCTGAGAAATGCTTGTCCAAAGGACAACTTCCCCACCCTATTTATAGATCATATTAATAATGAGTGTGTTGTAAGAAATATCTTTTCATTCATTGATGGATTCTCTTTCTACAATCAAATTTAGATATGTCTCAATCAAAATAATATTGAATTTTTATGTCCCTCGGGTACATTTTCCTATCGGAAGATGCCTTTTTTCCTTAAAAATGTTGGTGCCATGTTCTAGCGGGCCATGTCAATCACTTGTCATGATATTAATCACATTGTGGAGGCCTATCTTGATGATATCGCATCTCTCTCTCGCTCATCTTTGCCTTGTGTTCAAAAGATGTCGGTGCCATCGAATTCATTTGAATCCTAAAAAGTGCATCTTTTATGTCATTTCATGGAGTCTCTTGGGTTTTATAGTGTCTAATAAACGAATCATGGTTGATCCTTTGAAGGTTGAGGTAGTAGTTTAGTTTCCTCCCTCGCGTAACATCCAAAAACTTCAAATTTTGTAAGGGAAAGCTAATTTCCTTCTTCATTTTATAGCTAACTATGCTAACATCACTAAGTGCTTTACGCACTTGTTGAAAATGGGGTCGAATTTGTATGGGATGATTTTGTGGAATGATCTTTCGATGCACTTAAGAAGGATCTTATTTATGCCCCCTTGGTTTGTCCTCTGGATTATAGAAAATATTTCATGTTGTATCTTGCAACATTAGATTCAACTATCAACATGGTCTTAGTTTAAGAAGATGATGTGCTCTAAGAGAATTTCATTTACTGTATTATCCGTGGCTTAGTGGGTCGTGACCTTAATTACTCACATGTGGAGAAGTTGTCTTTGGCGTTTGTGCATGTCATCTAGAGACTTTGGCACTACATTTTATTGCGTAAAAACATTGCCATATATGACATCAACCCATTTCAATATGTATTAACATGATAGATTGTCGATGGAAACTATAATAAGTGGATCATCATCCTATAGGAGTTTGATCTGGACTTTGCATCTGCTAAGTCGAAAAAATTGTTTGTTTTTGTTGAGTTTATGTAGGATTTTCCAAGTGAGGATAAGGACATCATTGTAATGAACTTATTTCCTGACAAGCACATTTTCCTTATTTAACCTAGTGATCGTTAGTATGGGGATATACTTGTGTATTTGCAGACTTTTAATTTCTCTCCGAGATGGTCATGAGACAAGAGATGACATATTCACCACCAAGCAAAGAATTACATTATCATCAGAGACACTTTGTATCATCGAGGGGTTGGTTCGACTATCTAGTGTTTTTTGACTCACGAAGAAGAGGAGAGTGTGCTAAATGATTGTCATAGTGGAGCCTGTAGTGGTAATCTCTCTGGGTTGGAAACAAACCAAAATATTTTTTGTGTTGGATACTTTTGGCTCGCGGTATTTAAAGATTTCATTGAAGCAGTTAATAAGTGTCATTCGTGTCAACGTTTTACTAGGAAAATGCATGCACAACCAACTCTATTGTTAGGTTTAGGGTAGGATTGAGTTATTCTCCTCAACGACATTATCTTTGATAAACTCTCTCCCGAAGCCCTTCTTTCTCAAGTTAACCCGGTCACTCCACTAAGGGTGATTCCCTCACCTTCCTTAGATGATCCAAGGATGATCATATAGCGACTCCACTCGCATATTCCTAAGTTTCATCCTACTCTCAGCTTTGTATACTCTTGAGTGATGGAACCATGGCATCCTAGGATGACCATGAAAGTTATCCTTCTATTGATTTTGAGAACATTCCTCAATACACAAATGAGTTTGAAATTTGGGGAGACCATCCAATGTTTGAGGGTTATGTCATTATTCATATTGTAGATTTCCTTGAGTACCGGTGGGAAATAGAACTGCAACATGAGGACATATCAATAAATTTATTTATAAATTTACTACCTATGGAAGTGTGAAATTGGGTCAAGCATTGTTGCAAACAAAAGGGAATATCTTCACTCATAGATATCATTAGTAGATTTATTGCGTATTGGCACCCAAATCATCAGACATATGAAGATGTGCTTCGAGATCTCATAAAACTCCTTAAGGACGTAGGGTTCACCACTGAGATTGTATAAGATCTCAGGAAGGTGTACCATGCTCAAACTAAGAATCCAAGGAAGAAATTTTCGAAGAGCCTCCTCATGAATACGAAGTGATGGTGTTTACTCTTCTATTTGATGAAGTCATCAAAGCTACCATTCGTCTTGCACAATAAGACGAGAATATGGTGAGTGGTCTCCCTTTCCAAATTTTTTATGATGCTTTATTTCATGATTCTGAAAACGAAGAAGTGTTAGAGGAACCCTTGGATGCACTAGACCCTTCATGTTATGATGAAATGGATGATGTGATTGAGAATATTGATGATTTTATACATGCTAGAAGATGTATATAGGATTTGATTTTTCATGATGGAGATCCCATTTACGACATTGAAGGTCATTTTGAATTTTTTCCTTTACAAAAACCCTGTGTGATTGCTAGTGATTCAGATGTTTGGCAACATGAAGATGACGTGATTACATATTTGTTCCAACTACCCAAGGATGACTTACTGCATCATTCTCATGATGATTTCTGGTCAAACCCTGAGGGTTTTGATACATATCTTTTGAGCACTTAGATTTACTCTACGAAGAGAATCTTCAATCACTGCTGTGCTCCAATTTTGATGAAGGTAAGGACGTGATTTTCACTAAGCAAGATGTTTGTGACACGACTTTCCAACCTTATCATTTTTCACGTTACTCTTCCACAATAGATATGGTTGGTAGTTCTCCTCATGATAGCCACTTTTTTGCAAGACATAGTTGTTTCCAACCTGTGGTTTGTCGTGGAGGTTTGCATTTTCACACACATGACAAATAAGCCTTGCGTTAGGAGAAAAATTGTTTCTCCGGGCCTACTCTGATCCATTTCTTTGCTCTTTCTTCTTCCATGAGAAACCTTAGAGTTTTCCATTGGTTCCTTATCATAACTTCTTCTCAATCTTTGGGTGCTAGCCTTCTAGCCGAAGATGAGGAATTGAATTTTTTTTATTCTCTTGTCCTTGTCCTACGATGGATAGGGCACGATTGTGGTGATACCCATTTACGTGACTTTGTCCCACCCTCCCACCTCCATGAGTTGTATTTTATGATTGAATGTGATATGATCACTGCTTTAACTCGTGATCTCCTTGTGCTTGACTTATATTTATGTTGGTTTCTAATGAAACACAGAGGCAAATATTCTAATGCGATGTTAGGATGGTTTTACTAATGATATGATTATACCTAGAATTTCAATATGGCATAAATTAAAGTAGGTAGGTTAGGGTAGACATTTTCATTCAAAGTTGCATTGTATGTATGTTGCACCATGCATGTCATATTAGTGTAGTTTCATATTGTTTGGATTTGCATACATATTTCTGATTCGCATATTGTTTTCTTGCATCTTGCTATGCCACATATGATTTTGTATTCACATTGACATGTTATAATAAAATATCATCAAATGTTATTTTCAAGTTTTTCTCTAGATTTTCGTAGTTGTCATTTTTTCCATATGAACAAGGGGTGATTTACACCACCCCTCCGATCATAACAATTTTCTTGAGTTGTGTAGGCACAAGTCATACCAGGAGATGTTGAAGTTCTCATGTGCTCTATAATGAGTACATGTACCCATTTAGGAGCCAAATTTTACCCCCTTAGGTTGGGGTAACTAAGGAGATGATGTCTCGAGGCCCACCAGGTAGCATAAATGGAGTGTTGAGAGTCTGATTCCTATTACAAACTACAAATCCCCTATGCTTCACTATAGATCAACATTCACTAAACAAAATTGGCTCCAAGAAGACAATGGGTCTTGCTTCATGAGGTAACAAGTCGATTCTCGTGGTAAGTGTCACTTTTATATTTGAAGCATTTGAACATGTTGCAAATAATACTTTCTTGATTATGGAACGTATGCTTGGAAATTTATCGTTTTCCTAGTTTCACCAGCTTGGTGGGTGGCACGGTTTCCTGTTAAGTAGGTCACCCTTGAGAAAAGGGTTGCTACTATGTGGTTCTTTGAAGTGTCATTGTACCATTCCCATTTATACTTTCCACTTTACACCCTTCTTCCCATTTCCTTTCCTCATCTTTTGGGATTTTGTTCTCATTGAACCCAAGAAGGGAATGTACTTGATTCCATGGGAAGAAGGGGATAAAAGCCCAGAGGTGTTGTAGATGGAAAATGTTAAAATCTAATCATTATCCTTCCATATGCTTTCCCTAAGTTCCTGAGAGAAATGAAACACTACTCCATAAAAATCAAGGACCTTCTAAAACATATAATTAATAATTGTCTCTCCTATTGGGGGGATGCGTTCATGGTGTCCTTTACTTTCCATTTCCTATGGCACTCAAAGTGTTCATAAATCTAAGTGGCATTGCAATTATCTTTACTTTCTATTTCACATAACACTCAATGTTCAGACCATAATAAATCAAAGTCAAGGGCTTGGAAAAATGTTGCATTGCAAACGAAGAACACAAGACACCCTCCACAAAGGCACCCATAAACGAGACAATATGAACCCTTGATATGTCAATAACCCCATACCCAAAATTATTGCCCCAATCCACTTGATACTCATCACATGACCTAGATAGGGTATCCTCGGGAAACATTCCTTGACTTGGGGATTGGATTACCCAATAGGGCACCATGACACCCCTCCCATACCTAAATTAGGAAAAACTTATAAGGTTTTTTTTCATTTGTTTAGTTTGAAAAGGGCGGTTCAATGGAAACGTATGGGTGGTTCTTATATTAAATGTGGGTTACCTGGCATGATACTTGTGACTTGTGGACCCTTGGAGGGCATACTTGTTTGTCTTTGTAGGACCTTTCACGCAAGATGGACACTAGACCCCGCATGAAGAAGACCAAGGATGATGAACATTGCACCTAGATGACAAAGGATGTTGAATTTGGAGGTACCTTGACATCACCATAGGAAGATTATATGCCCTTATCCACTTGGACATTGGCCTTTGAAGGCCTAGGATGTCACCTCCTATCCCTTGATGTCTGTTCTTGTCCAGAGGTGGCTTGACAGGAGAAGACTTTGGCAAGGCACTTTGGGCATGACATATGCCCTTTAGAAACCCAACGTCTCCCTCACCATGCTTGAAATTTCATTTGGAGAGCCTACGCCACCCTCTTAGGGCATGATGTCACCCTTCTAGGGTTTTATTTCATAGAAAAAATTAATTTTTTTATATTGTAAGGGAAAATTAAAGGGGTCGTCCCTCTTGTGTTTTGTTGTTGAAACTTTAAGTGGAAAAATAGGTCAATATGGCTGCATATAAATAAATACAATTGACATTTCATTTTATCATCATAACTTCTCACCATTTGTGAGCAAACAAGTCTGAAATTTTCACCCTATTTGGTTATCTCTCTCTTCTACACTCGTGTGAATTGCTTGGAGAATCATTTTGTGGATGCTTTTGTTGATTTTTGGATGGAATTTCTGCAATTAGGGTTTATTCTCATGCCATCTTGATGAATTAAGTGAAATTTATGCAATCATTATCTTTGTGCTAACAAATGTTCATGGTAATTTCTTGTTTTCATGCTAGAAGTCTTGCTTGGTTAAACCCTAAGAGAGGAGCATAAGTGCTTCCTCCTCTCACGTGGTTATTCTTGTTAAAAATGGGTGGAATCGCCTTCCTAGGGTTAGCATCCTAAAGCCCTAAAGTTCTAGCACTTTAGGATTTTAACCCTAGACACTTGGTTTCTTGACTTAGTTAAATTATTACGAAGGGAGAAAAGGTTTCTAGATCCCAAAAGTGCTTTCACTCTAGAAATCATTCAATTTAAGGATTAAACTCTAAGGAACTAATGTGCTAGCACCTTAGATTTTAATCCCTACATATTAATCTTTTCTATCTCAATATTAAAGGATTGTTGTGTATTGTTGTTGTAAAGAATCCATAGCCCTAAGGCACTAATTTTTAAATCTCTCTTCTAGTGAAAGTGATTAACAATCTCTTTATTATCAATCTCTCAAGCTACTTACTAACTTTACTAACACTAACTTGAGATAATTTGCTTGTAATTGTTTTTTGTTGCAAAATTCTGCTACAACCATCTAAATACTCTCTTATTTGTTGCATACATTGATCTAAAGTTGGCCTAACTTACCCATAAATTTCATATAACTATTGGATATTAATCTACTAAGTTTATGCTACGTTTCTATTGTCAATTATTGGAATTTTGAGGAATATTTATTGTTGTTGTTACAAAATTATGCTTGGGTACTACTGCAAATTTGTACCATCTATAGAAAATTATAATTCTCTAGTGTCTTATGAGGTTTTGATTTCATATTTATTCTTTGAAATAAATCATATATATGCTACAAGTGTTCGTGTTCCGGGAAGGTACATAAACAAGTCCATACCTCATCCATTTCACAGACATAGACTTATCATTGTTGAAATATTAGTTGTCATTGACGTCAATCTTTGAAGAAGTCAGGAAGCCCTAAAGGTATGGTTATGGAACCCAAAATTGATCGAGGAAAAAGGACATGATGGAAAGTCTAAATACAGGTAAATCATTCATGGATGGACATTACGTGTTATGTAGTTTCTTATGATATGTGGTACGCCATGTGGTTCCTCACCGTCAAGGAGTTATGGCCTTGTGAAGTTCGAGGATCTTGAAGAAAGATCTAGAATCCCCTAGAAGGTCAAGAAGAAGTTACAAGTCATTTATTAAGGGTAAATTGGTTGCAACAAGAATTTAATTAAGGGTGAAGTTATTGCAACAAGAGAATGTGGGTTAGACATAAATTAAGGGAAAGGGGTGAAGCAGTTACAAGCTAACCCCTAAAGGAGGTCACTTGGAAAATATAAATAAGACTTCAAGAGGTTCTCATTAACACCTATTGATCACATTGAATATCTGTGTTGTAAAGTGTCATGAGAAGGTACTGTTGACAGATACGAAGTAGTGAGTTTGAGGCGTCGAAGTTTAGTGAAGAGAGAAGTTGCAGGAGCTGAAGGGACAAAGTTGATCTTATTGTTCTAGGGTTTTCTTGAGGATATCCACATGTTGCAGTGAAGGAAGAGTGTGGGCATCCGCAAGGCTCCGTGAAGGAAAATGTGGATGCACAGAGAAGCACAAAAATACACAAGTTGTGGAGATAGAAATGTGTAGACGTCTGCGAGACATAGTGGGACAAAGTGAGGACATCCACAAGTTTACAGAGCACAGGGCGTGGATTTGTTGAGAAAACTGAAGTTGAGATGATCAAATCCATCATGTTAGCTACAATTCGAGTGGTATGGTTTATTGTGTATGTTAGGGTATATATTCTACAATAGTCCAACACATAAATGTGTTAGTAGTTCATGAGTATTTGATTTGGAAGAAATTATTGTGGATATTCGTATGAGGGTTTGAGGCATAAGGGTTTGATGCATAAGTGTTTGACTTGATGAAGTATAAAGCAGTGACAGGTTGTGGCAGTGACAGTGATAGATCAATAATAGGTTGATTGATTCAGTGGTATTGACAGGTTGTCTACATTTATATTTATGGGTGGTTGGATGGGGAAAGGAAAGGGGTTGTAGCCTCCTTCCAGTTGGTGTTGTAGAATCAAGGAGTTGGAGCCTGAAAACTAGGGGGTTGTAGATGGAAAATAAGGATTTTGGTGATGAATGTATTTATTCTAACATATAAGAAAAGCATTATGTGGTTTTTTCCTACTTTGGGTTTCCATGTAAACTTTTAGTGTACTGTGTATTTGTGGTTTCTTATTGTTCATGGTTGATTTATATTGCTGATGATACATTAAATGTTAATGTTAAATTGTTAAATACTACTCATAAATTTAAATAATACACATTGTGGTTAAAAGTGGAAATAAAGTCCTCATATTGATTCACCTCCCCCTCTCAATATTCCAACAATTGGTATAAAAGAAAGTCCTTCAAGAAATAGTTTAACCATTGGAATGAGATCATGGAATACACATATATTGGAGCACCAAGGTTTGGTGGACAAACCTATGTTTTTTGGAATAAAAAGATGGAAACGTTTTTACATGCACAAGGATTTGATGTTTGGAAGTCAATAGTAGACAAATATACAACACCAACCACTCCCCCAACTAATAAATATGGAAAGAAACTCAACGAAAGAAATTCAAAGGCTAAAGGCACCATTCTGAGCAGTCTGGATAATTCAGTTTTTGTCAAGGTTATGCAATGTAAGATTGCAAAGAATCTTTGGAATAAACTTCAAAATATTTACAAAGGAGATGCCAATGTCAAGGGAGCTAAGCTTCAAATCTTTAGATCGAAATTTGAGCAATTGAAGATGAATGAATAACAAGAGGTCCCTTGCACAAGGTTTTCAGTAATGGAGAGACTTGAGATGAGGCCTTCTTTGGTAAAACTTAGAAGTATTGAACCTCCCAGGGGGAAAAGGTTTGGGGGAAGAAGGATTCTGGGAAGGTGGAATTGCCAGATTAGTTTCAAGATAATCTCATCGAGGAAAAGAGAAAGGGAATGCCCCTTGGGTGGAGTCATCAGGAAAACTAAGGGGAAGGCTTTAGGATATCTTACCAAAGTGTCGTTACGGTATGAAGAAGTTTCAAAATATTCCCTATAAACGACACCAAAATGTTATAACACAAGTTGTAGGTGGGAAAATCCTGACCCAACCATAAAGAAAGTGCTACAACTTGGGAATCCTACACCTAATGTCACCTCGATATAGGTCTTTAACTTCAAGGGTTACTAGGTCTCTCTAAGGAGGTGATCATGGTGACCCTAGGGGGATTGAGATGTATATGGATAGAGATGGAAGTGGAGCCCATATAGGTCAATTATAAGTGGAGTGAAATGTGTGGAATGAAGTCTTGGGAAGGTCCAAGGGTTTCCAAGTATGTTGAGTAACTTGTAAGTGGTGAAATACTTGCCCGAGACACAAGAAAAACCACTTTGCAATAATGTATGTTAGTTGGATTAGCAAGTTAAGATTATTGTCCCTATAATACAAAAATAGGTAACAATATATATCAACAACTAAATAGTAATATAATATTCTCAATAAGTGATACATCTCAAGTAGAAAATACAAGAGAAAGACTAGTTAGTGACTAGCTAAACTCAAGATGAAAAGCCAATATTCTAACACAAAAGATAAGGTTGTTGTAAACATTTGTATGCAGAACATTATATCATCCTTATGTATTTAAAATTCAAAGTATTCAACAAGAAAAGAATCCACTGAAATCCCCTCAAACTTTTCCAAAAAGTGTGTTAGACCAAGAAGAGTAAGCATGGAAACTTTGAGCAAAATCCAATGGTTGATAAGAGAGTTATTCAAGCAAATGAGTTAGGGTTTCTACAACCCAAATGGCTGAAGATGCAATTTTGTAACAACAGAAAGAAGTATCCCTTTGATGGGGACGCCCTAGTGCTTGTGAGGTTCCCAGGGCACAAGGAATACAATCCACTTTGCAAGAAGTAAAAATGACTGAAAATTACGTTTCCCAATGGAATATTTTATTTCTCCAATGCAATAATAAATGACTAGTGATTTTACTATTGGGCTAATGGGGTCATCAAAAGAAAGATCTAGAGAAGCTACCTCCTTGGGGGTGTAATCCCTTTTACTTCCCAAGGAAAATTTCTCTAGCTAGAGTTTAAGCTGAGAGGGTTTGTGTCCTTATACTTCTCTTAACAAACCCTTGTTAAAGCATTGAGATGAAGCATAAAGTGATGAATACTTTGGTGGGCGTGTATGCCCTTATACTTCCCACCTAGTTCCTAGCACAATAACCTTGACTTGAAAAAAATGATAACATGAGAGTACAAAAACATACCATTTCAAGGAAAAATTCCAAGATAATCCACCACAATAGAAAGAGATAAGCCTATAATCTCAAAGTAACATAAGACTATGGGTTATGATATCCAAAAGGAAATGAAATATATCTAGTTGCTTATACAAATGCAGATTTGGATGGAAGCATTGACCACATAAGAAGTACAAGTGGGGTAGCTTTCTATTTGGGTGAGTGTCTGGTATCCTGGTTCAACAAGAAGTAGTCATCAATATCATTGTCTAGAATAAAAGCAGAATACATTGCCACAACAACGTGTTGTACTCAGGTTCTCTAGATGAAACAAACTTTGCAAGATATACATGTGGACTATGATAAGCTCATTATGATACTTTATGATAACACTAATGTTATTAGTATCTCAAAAGCTCTGGTGATGCATTCCATGACGAAACACATTCGGATCAAGTATCACTTTCTATGGGAACATGCTACAGAGAAGAACATCAAGCTAGAGTACATTGGGACAAAAGAGTAGATTGCAAATATCTTCACTAAACCTCTTCCGAGGGAGAATTTTGATTATCTTCAATAAAGACTTGGAGTAGTTTCTACCCCGCATTGAACTTCACATCATCAAGCACAACAAGACAGGGGGAGAGAAGAAGTAAAAAGGACAAGTTATGAAGACTCGGAGTCAAGAAATTTTGAATGCTTTTCATATATGTCAATGATTTACACGAGGAAGCACCATTAAGAGAAAAAATAAGTAGGATGATCTGAAGCTTGTAGATAGGGGGAGAAGCCCCAAAACAGAGAGCTCAAACAAGGGGAAAGAAGAGTTCAGACAGGGGGACTATCCCCAAGGAAAGTTACCCTTTTCCATTGATTTGAAAGGGTGAGAGAATGAGCAGATGCAGGGAAACAAAGAGAAAGATCAGAGGTAAAAATACAGAGGGGGCGATGGTCACAAGAGCAACATAACGATGCACATATGTGTTTCCATGCCATAAGTGTTGAGGTATTACATCTGAGTGTTGCCATCAATGCCAAAGGGGGGAGATTATTGAAAAATTGGTTGTCATTGATGTGAACCCTTGAAGAAGTCAGGAAGCCCCGAATGTATGGTTATGGAACCTGCAATTGATCGAGGAAAAATGACATGAAATACAATGTAAATATAGTTAACTCATTGATGGATGGAAATTACATGTCATTGCATTTACGATGATATGTGGTATGCAATGTGGTTCCTCACGGTTGAGGAGTTATGGCCTTGTGAAGTTGGAGAAACCCAAAGAATGATCTAGAAGCCCCTAGAAGGTCAACAAGAAGTTACATGTAATTTATTAAGGGTAAAGTTGTTGCAACAAGAATTTAATTAAGGGTAAAGTGGTTACAAGAGAATGCGGGTTAGCCCTAAAATAAGGAAAATGTGTAAAACAATTACAAGAAAACCCCTAAAGAAAGTCACTTAGAAAGTATAAATAAGACTTCAAGAGGTTCTCATTAACACCTATTGAGCACATTGAATATCTATGTTGTAAAGTATTATGGGTAGGTACTATTGACAGATCTGAAGTAGTGAGTCTGAGGTAGTGAAGTTTAGTGAATAGAGGAGTTGCAGGAGCCGAAGGAACGAAGTTGAGCTTACTGTTCTATGGTTTTCCTAAGTATATCCATGTGTTTTAGTGAAGGAAGAGCATGTACATTCATGAGTTGCGGTGAAGGAAGAGTGTGTACATTCACATGGATCAGTGAAGGAAAACACAAATGCACAGAGAAGCACAAAAATGCACAGAGAAGCACAAAAATGCACAAGTTGTAGAGATAACAGGGCACACACATCCACATGACTTAGTGAAGGAAAGCATAGATGCATAGGGAAGCACATAAATATGTGAGTTGTAGATATAGCAGGGCATGGACATTCGCGAGCCATAATGGGACAAAGCATGAAAATATGTGAGTTATAGAGCACATGGCATAGATTTGTTGAGAAAATTGAATTTCGTATGATCAAATCCATCAGGTGAGCTACAATTCGATAGGTATGGTTTACAATGTTTATTAGGGTCTATATTTTGCAGTAGTCCAACACAAAAATGTGTTAGTAGTTCATGAGTATTTGAGAAAAATTATGGTGTACTGTGTATTTGTGGTTTCTTATTGTTCATGGTTGATTTATATTGCTGATGATACATTAAATGTTAATGTTAAACTGCTACATATTGCTCATAAAGTTAAAGAATACACATTGTAGTTAAAAGTTGAAATAAAGTGCTCATACTGATTCACCTGCCTCTCTCAGTATTCCAACAATCATTAGGTGATCAAGAGAGGGGGAAACAAGCTTAGATAATAAACTTTATACTTTTATCCCTTGAGGTCCTCTAGGAAGCCTCCCTTATGATGGAACTCCTCCATCACTAAAATGTGGGGATCTCTTACTAAGGCGACAATGGTAGGATATCATGTAGTTATGCAATATTTGGTAATCTTGTGTTGGGATTTGCACAACTTCAAATCCTGCAATAACATGCCTCATATTCAACAATGTTATTTGTACAATCAAACTCCATCCTATAATAGAAAAGGGTGGCCTCGTGTGAAGGGGCTATAAGGAAAATTCCAACACAAGATCCTGAGTTAGAGTGAGTACCATTAAATTCCAAAGTCCAAATCTCACCAACAAATTGACAGTTGTATTCTTGAGATTTAGGGTTAATGGAACAAACGTTTCACATTGTTTCATCTAGATACATTACCTTATCCATAGAACTTTGGGGGGGAGGGGGGCTCGAATTTTTACCTTACAACAGGTTCTCTATAGAGGGTAACAAAGCGTCCTAGAAGGTCATCAAGAAGCTTGACCAGTCAAAGTGGTTGCAACAAAGATATTAATTAATTCTCAAAAAAGATTAATTATTGAAAAAGTTTAATTGTCGAAAATTTATATGTTGTAAGATTGGTTGTCATTGATGTCAACCCTTGAACAAGTTGCATTTCGAAGTAAAGTAGATGTAAACAAAAGATAACAAGTTTCATTTCGAAGTAAAGCAGATGTAAACAAAAGATAAAAAGTTGCATGTTAGTTGCGTGTCAAAGTAACTGTACACAAAAGTTAACGAATTGCATGTGAATTGCATGCCATCATGGGTTGCATGGAAGTTGTTGGACACACCTACCACACTTAGAGGGGGGGGGGTGAATGAGTGTGGGGATCTTTTTCCCAAAACTTCACTCTTACACAAAACTCATTAGTCAACATTCGACATTTACTCATTACTCATTGCTGTCATTAATAATCAGTTATATGTGAATACATATTAGCAATATATCATCAACAAATCATCTCCACAAGGAACACAAGATGTATGTACAATTTTTCTTTTTATTATGGACTTCAATCCGAGGGTTTTTCAGCAACAAATGAATAGA
>ML814140.1:228990-253368 GCA_009831015.1 Picea engelmannii | reverse complement strand
CGAATAGTTGAGGGAAAATGAATATTTGCTCACAAAATTGAGTTTACAATTTTTTCGATTCAGAATGAAGACATTCTACTTTTCTGCTATTCTGAGCTGTAGATGAAGGAACTGTGGATTATGGATTGAAATAATTGAAAAGTATGTCTTCCTTGAAGCTGCTGCTATGACTATGACTTGTAGAAGCAGAGATCGTCATCATCTTATCGCCTGAAGGCAGCTGGAACTTCTTCTCGTTCGCGGCCACGATGTCGATGTCGTTGAAAGAAACTCGACCATCTCGTTTCTGCATCGACATATTTGGCTTGTAGCGCCTTCTCACATAATCTTCTGGAATATAAACATCCATAGCGAGATCCATGGAAAACCTGCAAGCTGAAGCTGCTGCTGCTGCTGCTAGAGCTGATCACAAATAATGAAAAGGGCCAAGCTGTGATAAAAGTTTATTTAAATCGAATGCAGGAAGACTGAAAAACGGAGTGAAATATCAATGAGCTCAATCGGAATCTGATGATGAAATCGTATGAAGCTCAACTGGAAATGTGTAGGGAACGATATGGCGCAAAGTATAAGTAGAGAAAGTAAAAGCAGTGGGCGTTGGGCGTGGATTGGAAAAGGCAGGGTGCGGATATTATTATGGAAGCTCTAGACTTTGGGAACAAGTAATTGATTGGAACCATTCTTGAAATCTGAGTGGCTGTACAGGGTTTTAGTGGCCGCGGATTGTGATGCAAACCGTGGGTTTTAGTGGCCGCGGAGGGTAGATTAAACGGTGGGATTCATTGTTTTGGCAACAACGGAAAGCAGTATTGTGTGAAAAAAACAAGCAGTATTGTGTGAAAAAAACAACGGAAAGTAGTAGGTAAAAGGTGAGCGTAGCTGGTAAATTCATTTCATATCGCGTGCGCGTCAATTCCAACATAGAGTGAATTCCATTAATGAGGAAAAAAAACGTGTTCCTTCCATGCCAAACAGGAAGTCAAAATTCGTCCATGTCCCGACTCCCGATAAACTCTCAAATAAACAACAATTTATCATGGCATCAACATCTACCCTGATTTGAGACCCATTTTCCAAGCTAGAAGGTTCCAATTATTAGTTGTTTTTGCGATCCTAAGCTAATCTTATTTTCAAGAATAATTTCATACAACATCGCTAAAAGAGGGATAATCACTAATCATTTTAAGGGTTATATTTATTACCAGTTTTAAAAATAACAAGAAGGATTATTTTAGTCCATGGAAATCTTATTTGAATGTTAAATACAAAACCCTATGAATTGAGGGATAGCTACAAAACTTCCAATTTTTAGAATTTGAGCGGTATATTTTTTAATGTTTTTAGCTTTTCCTTTTGCTTAGAGTTATTGGTTATACATATAATAATTCATCATTGCTTAGTAAAACAACTCGAGTAATAACACACATGCCTTCCTCCTTGAATAAGGACTCATGGTATACCCACTTGCATAAGTCTTGTTCTCAAATGGTTGCTACATATTAGGCATAGCTAAAAATGGTGAATGACTATTTTTTTTAAATCATCAAAATATCTTTATTGTTGTTTTCCCCAATGTAAACTCTTCTTTGTGGTCGTTATCATATGAAGTGGTGCAACTATTACTCAAAATATGAAATTGTATTTCTAACAAACATATTATGTTTCTCCCATAAAGCTTTATACCTTTGTTACACTAGTAGGATTCCCCCCCTTATTAATGGCTTCAACCTTGTTGGATTTGTTTTTACTTTTTCATGACCAATTACATGTATAAGGTAAACTGATGATTGTTTATCAAATTTCACACTTCTTGTGAATAGGCAACATTTATCATATCTTAAGGGTGTCTATTACATGGTTGAGATCTTAAACATGCTCTTCCCAAGTAGAGTTGATTAAAATGTCATCCAAATAAATTGTAATACCCCAAGGTCGAGCCCCTGCTGAATTGTAATTATGTTTATAGGCTGGTGAGCCAAGTGTTTATAAGTTAGGAGGCTTATGTGAATATTAGGCTGGAGAGCCTAGATGTTAAGGCGAGTGAGCCTATTTTTGTATATTTAAATGCATATATCATTAATATAAATAAATCGTTGTGTGTAGATTGACCACGAAGAAAGAGTTATGGGGGACTAAGATCCACTGGGAAGGGAAAGAGAAGTGGCTAGGAAAAAGGGCTAAGCTCGTGGGATTATCTCTAAGGGAATATTATAATATATTTCCTAAAAGACTAAGGTTTTGGAAATAACCGAAGTTATCCTAATTTCCTATGGAAAGGGGAACAAATGATAAGTGGAACTCATGCAACTTCATGAAGACAGGTCTCTGATTTGGGACATGCAATTTTATGTGGGAAATCAATTCATTGTGGGGGTTCTCTCTGTCATTCTTGCCATGCTCTCCATTCACTCACACACTCAGACATTAAGCATCCATGCAGCCAGCCACTTCCTCCATCGTTTACCTCTGCAAGCTTTGAAAACTACAAACCCCATGAAGTTAACTTGTACTTTTCCTGTAAAGCATAGCACGTCTACACAGTGCCTGAGCCATATCACACCCTAGCCATTTTGTTGTTGCTACCCACACTTTTCTCTAGCCTGGTGTGGCTTGTTTTCGTTACAAGAGCCCATACCATATTTTGTTGTTGTTATTACCTTAACTGGATTGGCCTGGGAGTTGGACTGAAGAAGAAGGTTGTTAGGCTTGTGAGAAACTCTCTCCATGTGAGAGAGGTTGTTGGGGAAGTGATTTTCCCGGAGGGAGCCTCACGACAGTTGTAGTGCTCTAAGACTTCATGTCTGACCTATTGTTGAAGCTCTGGAAGGGGAGTGGGGTAGCCAAAGGACTGTCGAGCAGAGAAGGGGCACACTCCCTAGGGTGGGATAGGCATGTGGGGAATGAGGGACTATAAGTTGTGGATGTGAGTGGACTCCTGGGGATAGAATCCTTCCTGGAGACTTTGTAACCTCGGCCTAGCCTATGATTCCCTTTACCCTGGGTGGAGTTTAGTCCCAACTCGGGGGTGACCCACTACTGATAGCTTGGAGAAGTGTGCTCTAAGGTTGGGAGGTTCATGGAAGGTGTTCACGCAGTTGGTGGCCTTCTTAAACAGATAAGTAGTCTTTATATATTCTTAATTACATGTTATATGTTACACATGTGTTTATTTATTATACGTTTATGTGTGCTTCTATGTATGTTAACATAAAGTAGATGTTTAATTTTAATGTATTAAGTATTATATTTTCTGCAAATGAAAGTGAATCTTTTTGTAAGGTGGCATGGCCCGGCCCTAGGATGGCTGGGGACACCAACAATTTATATCAAATTTCAAAGAGAGCATAATTGTAGTAGAACGACCCGGCTTAGGTGGTTGGGGATGCTACAAATTGGTATCAGAGCTCCAGTTTCAACACTGAGCCTGGATGGGCCATGTAAGTGGAAATTAAGCAAAAGTTTCAGAGGGAATTGTTGTCGAAATGGACAAAATTTGAATTTCGGAGTGTCCATGAGTGCCAAGAGGGCGTTGAGAGCACCTTAACCATGGTAGAAAGCTTAGAAGGTGCAGCATTTCGAAAAATCCTGCAGATGAGGGAAACCACAACAACCATGGTATTGGGACACAAATTTCAAATTTGAGCTGTAGGATCTGTTCGGGAGAAGGCATACCCTTCACAACCATCAGATCTAGAAAAAGGAGCACGATGGTTAAACACCGAAGTCCTCCAAATTGTGTCGCTCCGACTCTTTCAAGTTCTTTGTAGTAAAAGAGGCAAAAGCCCCGGAGCTCCGAAGTTCCGTAGTGGATCTATGTCATAGATCATTGAGAGAAGTGCTTGACCGTTGGATTTGTCCAAGGACAGATCGGAGTCGTTAGATCAAGCAAAGATCAGGAGGTGATGCATAGTGGTGAAGATCAGATCCCAGCTATCAAATCTGTGTGCGAGTGAATGTGAGTCGTAGATCTCACAACAGTTCGGAGGTTCAACACTCCGGGAGAAGCGAGTCTTCAAGCTACCAGGAGGGAAATCTCCTAAAGTCCCAAACTTCGAAGTTAATCGGGATCATTCGTGTTTGAGGACACGTGTTTGTAGATAAGCCTATTCAGGAATTCAACGTTTGGGGGATTTGTGGTGTAGTTTGGAGAAGTCTCCTGAAGTCGTGAAGCACTGGAGTGGCAGGGCCAGCTGACGTCACCTAGGGTGATGTGGACACACTTGATGCTTTCCATGTGTCACCATGTTCCATGTTTTTGAAAGACCGTCCGTTCCAGTTAGTATATGACACGTGTCACCGTCAGATAGGGCCACATGTTCGTTCCTTATTTTCTGCCACATAGCACCCCTTAGTGCTTAGTTACTGACGAAGGCTCTGGGAGTTCTCCAATTCGACGTTCAAAACAACTGAAGTGTGATGAAGGTGAAACCCTCGAAGCTTCGAAGAGCAGAGTAAATCCTCATCGTTGAACGAGAGAGGACACGTGGCAGTAGATATCGTAGTCTGGAGACTTGGAACTCCAGAGGATTCAAGGAACAAGAAGTTGGGGTCAATGACTCCCGAAGGCCCGAAGGTCGGAGTCCATCTCAACCACTAATTACAGTGGACTCGTGGCTCCAGATCCCAAGGTCTAGAGACTTGGTACTCCAAAGGAATTGAGTTGCAGGTTGCTTTGAGTCGAGAACTTTCGAAGGCCGAAGTTAATCTTGACTATTGATCGGGAGATGATACGTGGAGGAAGGAGAGGATATCTGGTAATTCGACACTCCAGGATATCTGTAGAGAGGTACTTTGGAAAGCCCCGAAGCCTAGAGCTGTAGAGAAAATTCTGGTCGTTGATCGGGAGAGGATACGTGGCAGCAGATCCTATAGTCCGAAGACTTGGCACTCTAGAAGGATTGAGAGTGTGGACAGTCTGGAACTTCTGAAGCCCAGAGTCCTAGAGTTGATCACGGTCGTTGGTTAACGTGAAGGTGCATTCTGTTGATTTGTTGTTTGTGAGTTCATCGGTCCGACATTCCGACGAATCTGTGGAGCAAAGCTTCGGAAACTCCCAAAGCCCGGGAGTCCCGTAATGTATCTCAATCATTGGATGTTGGGAAGTCGTGGACCATCGATCCACCGTTCTTGGATGTTGGGTTGCGTCAGGTAAGAAACCAAACTGATCCTGTCAAGTGTTTTTAATTTTTGAATGTTATAAGATTTTTTTAGAGTACATAGAAGAGTCTTTAGCAGAGATGCCAGCACTGGGGCGTCGCGGGGATGCTCAGATAGCGGTAAATCAAGGGGTAGAGGTAGGATGTCTCTTGGAGGTTGAAAGAAACCTCCAAGGTCTTACGATGGGTATCCCTCCTCTCAGCAGGAGGGAAGTGCCACTACATCTACAAAGACACATTGTGGGAGTGTCTAAGAGTCTTAACTCTCTACTGAGGCGAATACCCTGTGCAATGATATGTTACTTGCAACATAATGTGATGTAGGGAGATTAGAATCTTCTTAATGATTGGATAGTCTGTATGACGATGTTTATGGGTGTTAGGACCCACATTTTTCCTATCTATGTACCATTTTTAATGTAATCCAACCTTTTTAGTCACACCGTATATATATACATTTCCGATTTTTTTCAGTGCCAAATGATTTTCAAATGATTATGTTTTTTATGCGATGTGTTTTAATTTACATGATGATATGTGATGCGAATCATTTCCTTTATCAAAACATGTCTCTGTGTGAGATATCTATCCATAATGTAATTTTCCAACGAATCTGAAATGGTATTGAGTTCTCTTGGTATGTGTCGGTATTCGATAAAATCAAATTTTCGTTCAAGACGGTGAAGTCGTAGCAAGATAAGATTGTGAATAGCATAGATTCGATTGAGTTGACAGTCCACGAGTTGAGAACCCAGATTGACAATTATGCGAGAAATGCCTAGGGAGGATGCTTCAGTTAAAAGTCCGATGACAACATGATATTTTTCCATGTTATTAGTTGTCGATCCTAGGAAAATACCTCCAGAACTCACCAACTCGTCGGAGTGGTAAATGACCCAAGCTGTAGAAGCAACGTTCTGGGTGTGTCGACTAGCAGCATCTGCAAACCCGACAAAGATAGGAAAGGGAGATGTCATCTGCGCATGAAAACACAAGACACAACATAAGCGGCTAAGGAAAAAACTCGAGCACGCAAAAGAAAAAGACACACCAAACTAAAATAAAATAGTGTACAAAGAACGTATGCTAGATGTCCTAAGCATAGTACTTCTTAAGGTAAAGCCCATTTTGAGGCTCACCCAGGGAGATTCCGTCATATTCCACTAACTCGTAGGTGCCTCTATGTAGAACACGTTTCACGATGTAAGGACTATGCCATAGAGGTTCTAACTTACCCGTCCCTAACTTGTCATGAGCCTGGTCATAAACAAGGACTAGGTCTCCTTATTCAAAAGTGAGAGGATGGACAGACTTGTCGTATTGATTCTTGATTCGTTCTTGATATATCTCATTGACGAGACAAACATCATGACATGTTTCATCCAACTTAGTCAAGTGTAAGAAACGTTCTTCTTCAGCATAAGTGTGGGGCAGGAGTTCTACTTTGAGTTTTAACGAAGTAATTTCGCACTCGATTGGTAAAACAACTTCTATGCCATATACTAGTTGGAAAGGAGTGAAACGAGTAACAGTTTTTACTGAGGTCCGGTAGGCCTAGAGAGCAGAGAAAATTTGTAGATGCCAAGATGTCTTGTTGGTCCCTATCATTCATTGGATCATAGTTTTGAGGACTTTGTTGATGGCTTCAGCTTGTCCATTCGCTTGACGATAGTACAAGGATGAGTTCTCATGGCGAAAACCCAACTTGGCATGCAACTCACTCATCATTTGGTTTTTAAAGTGTGAACCATGATCAGTGACAATGGCATGTGGAACACCAAAATGACTGATGATGTGGTTAAAAAGGAAAAGATTTGCAATACGGTCATCATTCAGAAAGGTAGGCATAGCCTGAGCCTAGTTTGTAAAGTAATCGACGACAACGATTATATAACCGTGCCCCCAGCTGAGGTAGGATTACATTGCATGAAATTAGTGCCCCATTTGGCAAAGGGGCCAATGGCAACAATGGGATGCAGCGGAGCAGGGTGGGTTCGTGCCTTTTTGTGAAAAACTTGGCAGGGTGGGCATTTTTTGACTACCTCAATACAATCTTTGAAAATTGAGTGCCAAAAGTAGTCGACACGTAAAATTTTATGAGCGGTAGCCATCCCAGAAAGATGACCACCACATGCTCCAAGGTGACAATCATTAAGCATGCGTTCAACCTCTTCATGAGTTAGACAACATCGTAGGATAGTGTCAATGTCATAGCGGTATAAAGTGTCGTCGATAATAAGGTAACGACAAGAATGGTGGCGGATACGATGACGTTCTTCCCGAGAGATATCAAGCTGAAAACGTTGGGTCTGGAGATAAAGAAGGATATCTCCATACCAAGGATCGAACGTGCTAATGAGGAACATATTTTCCTCTGGGAGAGAATCTATGGGCTCGGTATCTTCATCAGCACAAGGAAAGTCGCAAATAATCTCGGCAAACACTAGGGACTTTTTAGCTTTGGATTTAGTGAACTCAAGATCGAATTCCTGAAGGATAACGATCCATTTGGAATATTTGCCACTAAGAACTTGACGTGTCAAAATGTGGTACATGGGGTTCGAGTTCGCAATAACTGTGGTGGTGCGTAGCAAAATGTAGTGACAGAATCTCTGGACAGTGATGACAGCTGCCAGAGCCAACTTTTCAACATGTGAATATCTAAGTTCTGGACCAGATAGACTTTTGCTCAAATAATATATCACGTGTTCCTTGTCGTTAGGGTCCTCTTGAACTAACACCATGGCAATAGTGGAAGTGGAGGCTGCTAGGTAAAGGATATAGTCCTTTGTGTAATTCAGAGGATGTAACAAAGGAGCATTGGTTAATGCATGCTTAAGAGCAGTAAATGGGCGTTCAGCAGTGTCATCCCAAATGAAAGGGGTGTCTTTCTGTAACAAGCGCATAAATCCTTTTGTAATCTCAACATAGTTACAAATGAAACGATGAAGAAAGTTTTATTTTCCCTGCAAACTTTGGAGTTGTGTCAGAATGTTAGGTGGAGGTAAAGCCAAGATAGCCTTAATTTTTAAGGGATCCACCCAAATCCCATCCTTGGAAACAATGAAGCCGAGGAGTCGGCCTAATTCGACAACAAAAATACACTCATGTGGGTTCAAACGAATACGGTAGAACCGACATCGAAGAAAAATAGCTCGTAGATGCCAAAAATGGTCTGATCGATTGGATGAGTGCACAGGTAAGTCGTCGAGGTAAGGTTCCACAATATGTTTGATATTGTGGAAATCGTAGGACCTCGCTCGTTGGAATGTAGCACCATCATTTTTAAGGCCAAATGGTAGCTTCCGATAGGTGAAAGTGTCCCACGGGCAGATGGAGGTTGTTTTATGTTGATCAGTCGGTGAAATGTCAATCTGGTTATACCCCGAGAAACCATCCATGAAAGAGAAAATTACGCTACCAACGCAATTATCAATGATCTGGTCGATAAAGGGCGTAGGGTAGTTTTCTTTCGGACAAGACTTATTGAGGTCCCTATAATTAACACAGACATGAATGGTTCATTGATTCTTAGTAACTGGAACAATGTTTGAAACCCATTCCGTCAATAATTTCTCAACTTTTGCCTTAATAGCCGCAGTCTTCTTAGGATGGACCGGACGGAGTTTCTGTCGAACAGGTTTTACACCTGGGTAGGTTTTAATCTCATGCACAACGATCGAAGGATCGATCTCTGGCATCTCTTCATAGCTCCAAGCAAAGACATCACGAAATTCTTTAAACAAAGTGGTATAGGAAACCACTTCCTCAGGTGTACAATTAATGCCAAGATTAATATTTTCTACGATACCTTCCTTGATCGAAATATATATTTCGACCGTAGAGGTAATGTTGCCTAAATTCCCTTCAGAAATAGCATCTTGCGTAAGTATAGGTGATTGGGGAAATTGGACAACATCAGGGGGGGAGATAGAATGTATATCTTCCTGGATTTCTTCGAGAGGTGGAAGAAAAGAGGATCGATGATGGTTATCATCCCAAGGTACGTCGTCGACGCTAACCATTTCCATTATTGATTCATCAGAAGGAAAAATTTGGGAAATGTAGTTGAACGCAGACGTCAAGGAATTTAATCACGATGGCATCGAGTAAGTGTCAAGTGCCAAGAGATGTTTCGGCTGGACTAAGTGGCATGGTGTCACCTAGTGCATCGAATTCCAATGGACTAGGTACAATCCAAGGGTCAGATGATTCCAGGGATTGGTAAACCATAGTCGAAACCATATTGATTGTGGCAACATGATGTTTTGTGGGTGGAAGTGGTGTAGGGGAGGTACCCATAAGGCTAGAGTCTTTCAACAAGCCAACACCAACGCTTTCATACATGATCTTGTGATATCCCAGAAAAGGAATATTGTTGGTAGTAGGAGTGCGAGTGTCAGGTGTACAGAAATCTAACTGATCAATGGTGACAATTTTGCCTTGATAAGGAAATTGCACACATCGAAATACTGACGAAGCAACGACACACATAGCATTGAACCAACTTATTCCAAGCCATAAGTTGTAATTGAGGGGAGCATCAACCACCTCAACATCAACAAAGACGGATTTGCTACCCAATTGGATGGACAAGGATTGCAAAAGTCCATGGGGATGAAAACCTCGCTCGTTGAATGCACATAGCATCATTGCGGATTTGTTAAGTGCGAGCGATTTTAAGCTTTTCCAACAGGCTAAAGACATGACACAAGTAGAGGCTCCCTCATCCAAGATAGTTTGGTGGATTTGTTGATTATGAACAACAACATCGACTTAGAAAGCAAGTTGATGAGAGAGTCGAGGCAAGAAATTATCTGGGTTAAACATGATAGTGTTGGATGAATCGGGATCAAAAGCGCCAATAGCAGCCAACAATTTTCTACGTTGACTGGGGCAGTGTTGTAGAACTTCTAACGTAGACATAGCACACGGTGCTTGTGCCAGATCTTCAACAATGTTGTAGTTCTGGGCGACATGTGAACTAGGATTAAAGGTAGATTTATGGATAGTTCTCTTAGGAGGGCGTAAGATAGAGTCGAACACAGGTTTTTCAATCTGAAGTGTTCCAAACGAAGGACTAACGGAGGATGGTGGTGGATCTAGTAAAGTATCGTTGGTCACTTTTACTTTGTCAGGTTTAACTAGAGTGTCGTAAGTCATAGAGCGAGTGGTTAAATCAATCCCATTGAAGAGATAGATATGGGCACTTGTTGAGGCTTCATCATGAGAAGGGTGGTTGGAACTTCCCCCTGGAGAGGGGGTTTGAGCAACCATAGATTGTTGCTGAGGAAAAGGTTGAGTAAGCACGGTAGGTTGGGAATTCCCTTTGAAAAGTTTGGCCACTTCATCGCAATGTGGACAGTCTCAAGTGTAGTGACCGTCACCACAAATAAGACACAAGAATTTCGGCTTCCGTTGTGGTTTCTTTTCATTAGAAGGTGGTGGGTTTTGAGCTTTGGATTGTTCATTATTGTTCTTTTTGGTTTTGTTCTTTGTTTTCTTCTTACCTCTAGTTTGTTGTAAAGGGGCAGATTGAACTGCATTCACCTCAGATATTTGAGTTTGGGGGGAGGTAGAGGAGGGTGCGGTCAAACTGGAGGTGGATGCCAGAGAAGATCGATTAGTTGTTCCAATCGACTGGGACGAAGATTGTGTTTTGACGGAGCCAATAACGCCATTCGCATGTGATGAAGATGAAGGTTTGGATGGATCAGTAGTGGAACGGGTAACATTTGGGATTAACTCGTACAGAGTACCAGACTGTGAGTAAACCAGATCTAAGTACTATGCCCTGGCAATGGATTCCTCTTTTGTGACTACACCACCCATGGCGAGATTGCGAGCGATCGGGGGTAACAGTGATTTAGTGAAACATTCCGCCAATAATTGGTCAGGAATGACTTCTTTGATCAACCTTCGTCATCATGTCCACTCATGAATATGATCAGAGATATGAACGGAGTTTGTCTAACGAAGGGAGGTCAAGAGTTCAGTACCCATTTCATATCGAATGGGTAGTTGAAAGTGTGTGAGAAAGGACATGGCAAGGGAGTTAAAATCTTGGAAAGAACCGCGTGGAAGTTCAATATACCACTTGGCTGTTGAGCCCGCAAGTGTTCGCTGGAAAAGACGTAAACGGATAGATTCTTCCATTAAGGAGTTCGATGAACACCATAAATGGAAAGTCATCACATGGTTATTTGGGTATTCTCCGGGTTTAACATCAAATTTTGGAATATCATAAGGTAGTTTAGCCGAAATCACTGGCTAGAAAGCATAATGACGTATAGGATCATTGGTCAACCGAGACAAGTCTGGGAGATCCAGAGTAGCAAGGAACAATAGATGTTGGTTAACCTAAGGGTGATATTGGTGTGGCATAGGAACACCAGTAGGACCATAAACTGGATTAGGTGGATAATTGTAACCAATAGGTCCTCCTACATATGGTTGTTGCTGACCAAAGTAGAGAGGATTCGAAGAGGGTTGAGAAGAATTTGGGAGTAGAGGATAACCGAATTGGTTATGAGGACTATAATTCGATTGATGGGTTTGTCCATAAAGTGGATAGACATTTTGTCCATAAGGACGATAAGTTTGTTGTTGTCCTTGAGGCTGTTGCCCTCAGGGAATAGTGGATTTCCCGGAAAAGGAGTGTGCCGAGGATTGGGCATTGTAGACGCATTATGTCAAGAAGGTTGATGATGGGCTCCATTTTGAGGCTGCCCCCCCAGCGTGAGGTTTCCCTCCAAACAGAGGTTGTCCTCCCAACAGAGGTTTCCCTCCAAAAGGAGGTTGTCCCCCGAATGGAGGATTCCCTCCGAAAGGAGGTTTCCCCCTAACATGAGGTTGAGGCCCTCCAAACATAAATGACTGACCAATTCCACTTGATGGATTAGAGCCACCAAGACCAGTTCCTCCAGGTTGTTGTAAAGGTATCGAGCTTCCGAGTATAACCTGGGTAGTGTTGACAACGGAAGGATTCAGTGCTCTGTACCCAAGGGGAAGTGATGAAGAAGGCCTAGATGAAAGTGGCGTACCAATGGGAGCTTGTCTAACCACCACATTACCAGTGGTAATAGTCACAATGTGAGGGACCATCGTGAGGGCTCTCAAAACTCGGAAAAATACTCAAAAAGTCAAAATTCCAAACAAACTCAATCAATTAGGGTGAGTATGATGAAAGAAAGAGGAAATCAATCAGATCTAAGAATCAGAAACACGATGTGGAGAGAGGTCAAAGAGTGGGAAAAAGGCCAAAACAATATCTAGGAAAGAAAAAAAAAATCAGATATCCTCCCCAACGCATTTGCCAATTTCTGTTACAGGTGAATCCTCTTGCAGACAAGCGGATTCCCTCTTGGTCTCTAGACTCCTGAGGCCAAGACAGAAAAGTGATTAACGTGGACATTGACATCCTTTTTAGATCTAATTAAGATAATATATGAAGAGGAAGAAGAACGATGTGTACCTTGTTAACGACGTTTGTCCTCGCAAAATCTGAGTTGAGCTCCAATCCTGAGCTCCTCGATAGGTCATGTAGAACAAACAAAGATACAACAGACTTCCTATTCTACTGAGATTAGCTCAAATACAGAACCATCTACTAAAGACAAGTTCATGTGAATCAAACATAAACTTGAAAGAAACATGCCAAGCATGTATGTGTATTAATGAGAACAAATGAAGAGTACTTACAATCCTTTGATGAAGGTGCAACCACTTCTTCCATCTCTCCTTGTCCAACCCCTTTGCTCAAGTAATCTACATTGATTATGCTTCAATGACATCTCACTTATGGGATCATAAGTTTGGTGTAATTCTCAATCTCCATCTATCATTTCACCATGAGAAGGCCTCCTTATATAGGCTTGGAGAGGCCTAACCACTTGAGATATCTTTGGGATAAGTTGAGGATTCCTCTCCTTCAGTTGTGGATATCCCCTAAGATCATGCCTCGACCTTAGATTCGAATCCAACCACCTTCAGATATTGAGGGGATTCTTCCCTGATTTCCTCCAACAAACCAAATTTTTCCCAAAAAAGGCCAGCGCTCCCTCAAAAAGGGACACAGAGTGTTGGAATGCTCCCTTAGAAGAGGGTACAAAGCTCCAGCACTCCCTGACAATATGTAGGGGAGCGTTGCCTTCCAAATTTGAATTTTGAGTGGTTTTTTAAGTGACAAGAGGCTTGTACTCCTTGTCAATTCATTTCTCTTCTTCAAGATTAGTCTTTGAGGTGTCTTAAGTGTTTTTACGATGTCGTTAGAGAGATGACATAGACAAGTTCATGTTTGCGACACTTGAGATATTTATAACAACGACACTAGACATCATTGCAATGAGTGATTTTGATGTGTAACACTCCAATGCATGGAGTTGGCCCACTTGGATTTCCCTCCCCCAGATTGGGTGACAAGTGGACAGAGCCAAAGGAAAGATGGCATGGGGTGGAAATGGGAATTAATAACCCCAACCACCAGCTTCCCATCCATTATTTCAGAATGACCCACACTCATCGAAAAGTTAAGGTAGTGCGCCTGGAAAACTTCGCAGGTTTAATGGCCCCCCATGTGAGCTAGACCGAGCGTACTTTGCTAGGCACTAGGCCTAGGGAATTCGTCACCTTGAATTTCATGGAAAGCCTCCCTGTCAACTCGAGCTGCACTATGAAGGAAAATGCCTTGGTGAATTCTCTCATTTTCACTCTGTAATTGCTCTTGCTCCTCGGCCCTCTCAGACTTTCTCATTGCAATCTTTCCCCACCAGTTCCTCTTCCCTTCACCCTCACTCCACCGCAGGCCAGCCTCCGCAATCCCTCCACCATTTTAAGAGAGAAGGGGATGTCCAGAAGAGGATCGTTGTATTACAACGCCCTCTCCAGGCACAACAAAATCACCCTCTCCCAGTTAGCTCTCATCGTAATTTGCACCTCCATCCCTAGGCATAATAACCAGGAATCACCTCAACTTCCCTCATCACCCCATCACATACCTCCTTTGATCCCTAGTAGTCGCTTGGTCGGAGAGGAGGTGCCACCTCCAAAATATAGCACTCCTCTGCTCAATTATCCTCTCCCCTCAAAAAAACAAATCCACCAATAGGATCATGCGTTTGGCACAGGAAGTTGAATTGTGTAGGAAGAAATCCCCCCAAGCAGGAAGGTGGAGGACCATACGACGAGCACTGGTGAGGAAACAGAGGTGGAGACACCTATACTCTCCCCAAACCAACTATCAGATGAGCACCTCCAAATCATTTTCGAAATTTGACAAAATCTTGATGACCAGCTATGCATCCTCGACCAGAGAATGGATATCTTATTTGATGCATTGCCGAACGCTCCAGCACGGAATCGTTGTCAAACATGCAGCCAGAAATTTGTCTATGCCTACAACATCCATGGAAGCCTGAGCTCGCACAGGGAATAACACCTCCAGGTTTTTTGTTTTCTCTCCTTCTAGCTTTGTCACCTCTCTAAAGATGGGCATAATCTTTGCCTCTCAACGCAAGCTAGATGGTCATGGTGACCAGTTTTTGATCATTGTTTTGTTCATTATATTTTGTTTAAGCTGTGATGTATCAAACTCTAAGTTTTTTGTGAAAGCTACTTGTTCTGGTTTCCCTTTTGTGGCAGAATAGGTGGCTAATAGATGACATTG
The DNA here is from genome assembly GCA_009831015.1 of Picea engelmannii. Taxonomy (NCBI): domain Eukaryota; kingdom Viridiplantae; phylum Streptophyta; class Pinopsida; order Pinales; family Pinaceae; genus Picea; species Picea engelmannii. The sequence goes on along the minus strand of ML814140.1, from coordinate 238,548 downwards.
TATAGATATAAGCAGAAATTAATATAAAGATCTTACTTCAATTTAAAAATATATATATTCACTCCAAAAACAATGTTGTTAAAAGTGGTATTCTCTATAGCTAACACAATAGTTCATCCATATTAAATTTAGTCAAAGTTAAATAACTCAACCAAAATTAACGGAACTTGTATTTTGCACCATGATTGGAATTTGGAAACAATTCTTATTGTCAATTTGAAACATTTAACTAATCATACAACATATTTAAGAGATGCTTGTTTAAAGAAAAAATCACAATCTATGTTCCATTATAAAATGAAAATCACAATTTTCAATACCCAAAGTATGATACAAATAAAAGTATAGGGACATACTACACTTATAAGACACTTATAATAGTATAGGTGTATATTGCACTTATTAAAGTTGCATTAGTAATATATATTCATTTCTTTCCTTTTATAATACAATTTTGTATCTTTTAGTTTTTCCCATTCTTCTTTTTGACTTATTGCTACATCACTAAAGTAGGAGTCGCAATACTCCAAGTGGGATGGTTAGAGATCAAAGTTCTTGAAAATAAACATTTCATTTTCTAAATCCAAGGTGTATGTTTTATGATATTTTTTTGTTCCACTTAAAGGAGTGTCGGTTGCCATGTCCTCTTTTGAGGAAAAAAATCATATATGCATTTCTTCTACTTGATCTCTCAAGAAAGGAATGGATTTCCCAATCAACACTTGTGAGTCCTAATTTACCTCATTTTGATCAAGGTTGATATCCAAAATTGATTCTTCTGAAAAGGTCCATCTCTTTGGTTTTGATTTGGTTCCTTTTTTCCTAAAAGGGTGACCATGAGCATGGAGACAAGTAGCTTGTAAATGTCCTAGAATATGATATATCCTACACCTAAATGTTGTATTATCATAATCCAAGACCTTTGTATATTTAAAATTATTCCATGTCATAATCATTTTGTTTGGAAGACCCTTACTAAGGTCTATCTCAACACAAATGCATGGATATGTTCATTAACCCGCTACAACACGTGTAATATCTGACTTTATGCAAGTGCCTAAAGCATTCCCAATATCCTCAAAAACTTATTAATACCAAAAATATAATGGCAAATTGGGAGGACGAAATCGAACTAACATTCTACTAACTGACATAGTGTTAAGATCAAATTTAGGAAACCAAAATATTATAAAAAGTCTCACACTCCCCAAAACCAAAAATTCCTCAAACACTTAATAATAATCAACAAAAAAAAAAAAATCTTTAAAGCACAAAAAAATCTCACATTTCTTTGTCTAAATCAAATGAATCTACTAAAATTATATTGATATAACACATCAATACTCATTAAACCTCCAAATAATCAAATCTAATAAACATAAATAGATTACCTCTAATAATGTGAGTTCCACCATAACACCTTCATCATACACACATATATATAAACTTCAAACCATTTAGAATAATAAAGTCCTCTTTTATAGTATACTCAAATGACACGGATTTCTAAATTCAGAAGTATTTGTTATATTTAACATGTTAAATATATTTTGAATACGTTTTACAATAACAAAAATTTTCAATAAGACCTTTATTTTGGATTTCATATCAAGGTGTAGACAAAAATAATTCTTGCTCTCAATTATGCACTCTTCGAATTGTTTATTAAAATTTTATAAAGTTAATCTTTTATAGAAAGGACTTTTTTTTTTTTTATTAATGATAGAATTTCGTTGAATTTCAAACATAAGTTAAACATAAGTAATGACCCAATTATATTCATAGAAGTTTCTTTTAATTACAAAACTTTTTATAATGTTATTTAGTAATCTTCTAGGGTTTAATGGTTAAAAACATGTGTTTCCTCTTAAGAGGTCACAAGTTCAAATCCAGAGGGGGTAGGGTATGTATACCTCCATAGACTTTACCAGTCAAATCGTTGGGCGGAGGAGGGTCCCTTGTCCCACAAACTAGAGGGTCTCATACACCAATTTGGTGTGGCTTGGCTGTGACCTTAAAAATAGATTATTATTGTTATTATTAAGATCATACTCTTCAAATTGTCAGAATTTTATAAAATATACAAAATATTTATTTATTTATTTGTTCATCTATATATTTTGTATTTTACTAAATTAGTATAGATTAATTTTAACCTCGGATCTATTAAGCATTTAGAGGGATCCAATTTATGGAGATGAAAACATTTTTTAGAATGTAAAACTTGAGAAAAGGTTTAAGGTTTGCACATCTAGAGATTTGATCCCTCTCGACGCTTGATAGATCCAGGGTTAAGACGGATCTATACAGGTGCTACTATATACGTGTTTTGATTATTATGTCGATTAATTAATTGAGCCCACTTATTGTTTATATGTGTTTATTTATTTTTATATATTTTAAAGTTTTTAATTATTTAATTATTAATTTAATATTAATTTATAATTTTGTGATTTTTTTACTATTATTTTAATGTATTATGTTACATGAACATCTCTCCCATACATTATAAAGCATCTTTCGAAACAATATATATAACTTGTGATCAAGAGATGCTTGGAAACCTACATGTATTATCATTGCATAGTTTTAATATAACCTTTAATTGTATAATAAAATGATAGATAATCAATGAGCAAAAATGTTACTAAGGTTACAATTTAGAAAAGAAAATTAAGGAAAATAATAATGTTGTTAATCACTATGGAAATTGTGCTTACATTATTGAACTTTAAGAAAGCAAGTGAAAATGTTTTAATATTTCTATAGATTTTTACTTTCCTAAATTTATTAAATAGTGAGAATTCGACATAATTTTATTGAGTTTAAAAGATAGAGAATTTTTTTTATAACTAAAATTGAATTATATTATTACAAGGGGGTTGGGTTGGGTTGCACCAAAAAACAAAGTAAAAAGTAAGTACAAAATTTGGCACTAAGTTTATAAATATTTATGTTACTAACAAAAAACTAAACTTAGACATTTTCCTATAATATTTTCAAATCAATTGACAACAAACTTCTTTTACATATTGACCTTGTAAAAAGACTACTTTAAAGTACATCTAGTGGCGCTCAGATACATTACCTAACTTCTTTTACATATTGACCTTGTAAAAGGACTACTTTAAAGTACATTTAGTGGTGCTCATATACATTACCTTGAAACTCCTACTCTCTATCAAGTGGTGATGAGTCTTCTTCGACATCCATGGGTGCTAAATCAATATCTCCAAGGTCTTCATCTGAAATTTCTCCAAGGAGGGATGTTGTTGAGGCTTGGTTAGAAGTCGAATGAGAATGTTGTGACAGAACCAAGGATATGAGATAATAACACTCTGTTTCAATACCATCAATTCTTCATACCTAGACCCATAGAAGATTTGAAATGGATGCAATTGTCTACTCCACATCTGCCATTTTAGTCGAGATATATGCAAGTGTTGAGCAGTTTTCTTGAGAAATGTCTCCATGACGTCTTAGAACTCTTTTAATATCGCTCTAGTTAGGATCCATTTGTTTACTGATAAGGTGACATCCAAGGTTCCTAAACAAAATTGACCCACTCCAATTTTCAAATCCAAAATTAACGTAGGCATAGATAAGAAGACAACCTTTAGACCATATGATTAAATCAAGGACTTTTTCGCCATTAATAGTAGAGGAAATGAACTTGAGGACCAGGGGTTCCTACTCAAAAACCCAACTGAAAGTGGCATTGAGCAATATTTGGCTTCCATGAGCACCCGACACCAACCAAACTTGGAGACAAACACTTCGAACCTCTAAACACCAACAGGGAACCTCTACACCACACTATCAAGAGAAAGGCCAAAGAACCTCGCTACGAATCACCCAGAAATGAAGCCTCCTTCACATATTATTCCTTGAATGCATCCATCAAACCTCCTATCAACCATATGTTCAATCCATTTGACAACATGACCTCCAAAACCATCAATCTTCCACTTGTCCCCATTTATAAATGCCATAACACTTAATTAAGGGATGGAATGAACCCCCTCCACTCTATTTAAAATAATTTGACCCTCTCTTAGCCTAGAACCGAGACTGGCCCATGTTGACAGGTGGGAAATTCCCTCCTGTAACAAGGGACAACTACCCGATCACAAGCCCCAATTAGGTGAGTTTTCGTTTGGGATGGTAGTTTCCAACCGATTAAGTGGGCTTGGTTTTCCACTTAACAAGTTTTCTCTTCAAAAATAGACTTGAATAATTTAAGCTTTAATCTAAATGATCTTAGACTTGCAGAAAATACATCCTAACTACATAATCATATCTCAAATTGAGAGAAAAAATTAATTATGTGTAGATGAAGAAGATGCATTCTTAAAACCTTTAGAAATAATTCTTTGTTTTAAGAATAGTCAAGATATACCAATGACTCTTCTAGGAATAGATATAAACCATTAGCATCTACACTTGAATGATAATCATAAATGATCTTAATACTTTTGAATAAAAAATTCCAATTCCAATTCAAAACAAGATCATTTCCAAAAGAGAGAGATAGAGATAATAAAATATATTTGAAAAATAATACCAAATGTACTTCAATATTCTGGTCTCTGGTGTAGAAAGAACTTAGCAGTGTTTAGGTAAGAAGAATTGCTCTGCTAACTTCAACATTCCTCTATTGGTTCTTTGTCCTCTTGACTATTTATTCTCAAAATATAATAACTAACTATCCTACAACTACTCCATATATTTATTACAATTTATTTCTTTCCTTAAAGTCTCAATTTGAGATCTAAATGAACAACGTAAAAGATTATATCTCTCATGTATGTAGGTAAAATGAGCCACTGTTGGATGAAGTGTTTCAGTGTCTCGGGACTAGGTTCCTTGTTGTCCGGCGACTTACTAAAGTGAATTAGATATCCATAGATTCGATTTAGGGATGCCCGCAACACCTCCCGATTTTATTACCACTCATCAAGTTGAGAAAAATCTTCATCTAAATTTTTCAAATAAAAATAAAATTCATGTTCTTGTTGTTGTGAAACATCTATACTTGACATCTGGTTTAACTGCTTCATTGGCTGGAATTTTGTATAACAAATCGACTAGAGTCCCGAGAAAAATACCATGTCCTGATTCAAAGGAATAGAACTCATATTGACGATTTCCTGTGAGTTGTCATCACATATGATATAAAATAAACCATTACAAAATTATCGTTGATCTAGTAATAAAAAGTAATAGAATCAAATTTGAATCATTAAATATAGGACATCAAGGTTATAAGCATTAATACCTTGTGATTTTAGCATCATTATAGTGCAGGATTTTGGGAAAAGGTAAAGGGATATTCGTTATCAAAATCTTTACACAAAGAAGGCAAGTCAATGGAGAAAAAATGTATGGAGCTTTGACAAAAATTATAAAAAAAAGGTTATCTTTCCTTTAATTCTCAATTTTTATTTTTGTGCTTATTAATATGCCTTCTTGTTTTTCACATAAGGATCTTTACTTGCAAATTTGTATTCCTATTCTTGAATCTTTTGGTCTGTTTGAGCCATTTGTGTGCATACTTCACCAGTAGATCATTTTACTTTCTCAATTGTTCATTCTCCTCCTCTAGAATCTTAATGCTATGAAATTTGATAGATTCACTTTGATATTTAATAACTTTCTCAAAAAAATTCATTTCTTGCATTTCATTTTTCAATTTTGTTGTAACATCCCCACTATGATCCCCATTTTAATTAATACTTATGTAGATATAATGTGTGGCTATGGCCAAAGCGATGTAATATGCAAATTGTATTTCAATGTTTTAATATAAAATGTGATGCTAGCTGTTAAGGGAACATGGACAAGAGATAGGGGGCTGAATCAATCCACAAGAGAGGGGAGTGTCTAGGATAATGTCCAAGAGGGGTCCAAGGGGGGAATTAATGATGTATATTAATTTAACCAATTTTCCTAAATTTGTTATTTGTATATGAACCTTCCCATTTCTTATTGAGTGTTCCCAAATCCAATTATTTAATACATGTAAGAGGGTGGGTGTGAGTGGTCACATCCCAAAGTTATTGGGCACATGGGGGTTGAGTAAAATCAGCTTGGGGAAGAGTGCGAGTAAATAAAGGCAAGACAAAGAGAGGAAATGCTTATGGCTTGGGACATGAGTTTTTAGCGAGTCATTTTTTGTGCATGGGAGGTAAATAGAGAGCAAGAAATAGAGCTTGAAGCTGATGCAACCATGGAGGCTAAATTCTAGAGCAAGCTGGAGAAAATTGGAGTTGGAAAACTGAAGAGCCCGGTTGTCAGGCTTGAAGAGTGAACTCCTGGGTGAGTTGCACTGAAACAGAAAGTGGTTGTTGTTGGTTTGTTGATAGTTTCCCTAGCATCAATTTTCCCTTGATTTCCCAGCTGAGATATTCCTAGTTGTATGTGCTAGAGAGACCCTGATAAATGAATGGGATGTCTGAGGGATTGAGAACAATGAAGGGGTGCATTCTTTGGGTTGGACATGTCAAGAGGAAGAGAGTTGATGGAAAATCAGGGTAGCTGTAGGAAAATATCAGTTGGGTTGAGAGTTTTATGCGTTCTGAGTAGACTGTGAGAGACCACCCTCTTTTGTCGATTGTTAGCCTCATCTCGGGGGTGACTGGCTGTTGAGATTTTGAACAATCAGTCTATGGTTGGGTGGATCATTCGTCCCAAGCACCTGGTTGCACAACTGTTGTGAAAATATAAGTGTTTTATCTTGTTATTATGTTAAATTATGTGTTTAATAGTTGTGCATGAACTCTGTGTATTTGGAAGTGATTTATATTATGTTGTAATGAGTTGTTTAGCTACATTTCATGTTGATTATTAGCATGTGGTAGATGAATCTATTTTTTGGTTGTAGAAAGTAGTTAAATATGTTTTAATTCATAGTTGTAAGCTATAGGAAATCACTAATTGTAAATGAATTAATTTAGTTATCAGAAATTTCATTTTTAAGGGTATTTCGCATCGTAATGTCACCCAGATGGGCCGAGGGATGTTAAATTATGTTATCATATCTTCTGGTTCAAACATCAAGCTTGTATGGGCCAAGATGGCTACAAATCCATGAAATTCATTGTAGCATATTTTGTCTATTATTGATTTGGGGGGGAAACAAATATTTTAGAGATAAATGCCCAATTTCATGAGTGAAATCTGAGTTTTAATGACTTCAGACGGTTTGAGAGGGTTAATGGAGTAGAGAGGTGAAATTATAGATCAAAATTCAACCTGAAATGGTCAAAATTCAAGTTTTAATGGGCGCCTTTAGAGTTACAGGAAATTGGAGAATCAACAATTGAGATCGTGTTTGATATCATGATTGACGATCGAGATTCATCATAATAAATTTAAAAATCCTAAGGATTCAACCATTTGAAAGATTTACAGGATCAATGACTAGGATTAAATCGATAGTTGTGAAAGGGAGCTAAGCCTTCCAGGCCTCGGGACTTCGAGATGTTGGAACTTCACAACATCCAAAACTCCCTGAAGGAAACCGGTCGAAATGGTGATCAGACAGTTGACCGGAAACTGGTGGTTTCCTATCCATTGTCGTGGGATCCACTTTATCGTTAAACCCTAACCAAATTTTCAGTTGTGAACTAACGTGAACCGTAGATCTAAGGATCTTTGGAATCCTTCCTGACTATTGGATATACGCTACGGTCAAATTCGATGTTAACCCACTCCAAGAGTAAAGGTGTTAAATGACCAGAATCCCCAAATTTCGAAGTTGTGAAGTAACTATGGTCGTAGATCTAAGGATATTCAGGATCTTTATTAACCATTGGATATGCGTTACGCTCAAATTCAGCGTTGACTCACTACGAGAGTAAAAAGGTGTTAAATGACTGAAATCCCTAAATGTCGAAGTCGTGAAGTAACATGGGTCGTATATCTAAGTACCTTCGGGATATTTCCTGAACGTTGGATATACGCTACGGTCAAATTCAACGTTAACCCACTCTGGGAGTAAAAAGGTGTTAAGAAGCCAGAATCCCCAAATGCGGAAGTCGCAAAGTAACGTGGGCCTTATATCTAAGGATCTTTGGGACTCTTATCTACCGTTAGATCGAGTATAGTGGAAGGATAGAGTAAGTGGTACCAACCGACAACAAATAGTCATCCTTTCTTTATGACCTCTACGGTAGGTAACTCTTCGAGAATTATTGGTTAATGATTGTAAGGGAAGCGAAGTCACGAAATCCTAGAGAGATGAAATCCCACCGACCATTAGATTGTGGGGAAGAATTCAAGAGTGATGTGAGCCGTTGATTTGAGGGTTTGTTGGGATCATTTCTCAATCATTCGATCTATTAATGAAAGGACAATGTAAATGCTTCAATGAAGTCTTACTACGGGAAACATAAGGTACAAGTGATAAGAATATCCTGAAAGTTGAAGGCCGAAGTACGTGGCGAGGAATTCAGGAACTTCGGAACTCCGAAACTCCAGACTCCGGGAGATTCGAAGATATAGGAAGATGTGTTAAATGTCGAAGTGTCAAAGTGCCAAAGTACCAAAGTGTTGAAGCACCAAATTTTCCCATGTTGAAGTGCCAAACTCCGATTTGACAGACCTGCATATGCTATGGTGATGCGGCGTACCTGGATGGTTCCATGTGGCATTGTGGGATTTGTCACGAGTCAAGTGTGGGACCCCCTTGCCAAGTCTAAACCTTGTGTTAAGTGCAAACAAATATCAACTGTTCGATCTAAGGGTGGATCGATCCCCACCATATATTTTGGAGCGAAAGGAGACTTCATCACTTCAGGTCTCCGAAGATGTTGTAGACTTGTACAAGAAAGACAGAGGGTCGAAGGCCCAATATTCGTGAAGACTGGGATATATTTCCTGCAAAAAGAAGCCACGTCATCATCAAGGGATGATGACCCAGGTCATGATCGTTCCATGCCAAATGGCATGAGAGAGGTGAAGCTACGTGGATGCCATGTGGTGAAGGGGATGGGCATTGGCCAAAGATGCCCTGAAAAACCTTAGAAGGCTATAACTTTCAAACCAGAGCTTGATTTTGGGCAAGGTTTCAGTCATTGGAAATCTATTTCATAGAAGAATGCATCTAGGGAATAATAGTGTGAACAATGAAATGTGTCCTTCATAAATTGATGAGGAAACAACATGTATTTCAATTAATGAAATGTTATATAATATGCTTCCTCATGACATCAGCCATATTTTATGGTTAGGTACTTGATTTGAGAACCCCTTTTTCCCCTTTATGTTCAAATACATATAACTTGAGTCGAGGACCTTGATTTTTCATGGCATTTATACCATTGGTTTCTTTTTCATATGCACTTTAACCTTGTTGCATCAAGAGGTGCTTTCTACATCCCAAGTGGGTGAGATGTGTCACGTTTGTAATACATGTCGACTTAAAAAAATAATTAGTATAAAAACTATTAAGCTCACAATTAAAAAAAAAGGATATATATATATATATATATATATATATATATATATATATATATATATATATATATATATATATATATATATATATATATATAT
>ML814140.1:216038-228219 GCA_009831015.1 Picea engelmannii | reverse complement strand
ATTGTGAATATCGCTTGCATTGTTTTTACACTACTTGTCTACCCTCAAGTAGATTACCATCAATGCCCACCCCCTAATTGTTCCATTTGCCAACATTATCTTGCATTGATCCATTTGGTCATCTTTAGGGAACTAATGTCCTTTCTTGTATCGTTATCCCAATTCATTCATTCTTTTTGGAAACCATAAAAGTGTTCATTTGCATGCCCTCAATGAATATGATCTCTTTCAACAACATCCCTAGTTTCCCTTATTCAAAGCATCTTGTGAATAGTTACCCATGGAGTCATCTTGTTTCAATCCCCATCGGTCCATATTGAAACTATTTATAGACCTCCCCGAGTCGTGACTCATTTCAATTTGTCTTTCTTGGTCCTCAATTGTATCCTACTTCCAAGTTGTCATTATAATCCCCTTGCTCATTTTTTACTATTATCCTTGGAGTTATAGATCCACTACCAAGTTAGCCTTCCGATTATGCTCTAAACAAGAGAAGTATTTAGTCCACTACTCTTTGACCTACTTGTCTATTATTGTATCAATCATAGTTAGTCTCATTTACTACCCTCTATATCATACCCCATATTGGTTTGAGATAGTGCCCTATATTTTGCTTCCAACAGACCTTTCCTTATTGACATCAACACATTTATTCTAAAGGTTTAGTCTACAGGCATCATGTACCTTAGTCCCATTTTCCTCATTAATGGGTTACCTTAGATTATCTGAGAGCCATTATTTCTCCTTGACTTAGTAGTTTCTCACACGCTCAACTTCAACTCATTATTGTATCATTAAGAATTGTACATAGTATTGTGTGGAAAATAGGTTGAATATTTCCCTATGGTATTTTGGTCAACTATAGGGTTTGCCTTGGCTCATTACTTAGGTCACATGATAAAGAAAATGAAGGATAAGATTGTCAAAGTTCTCATGACAAAACAAATGAGAAAAATTAGGTCGATAATACTTGGTCTCTTATGTATGAGGTCAGGAGCAAATTGTATGGTCGAAACACATCACGAGTTTCTTTCCCGGAAACCATGAGAACATAATCAAACACAGAATAGAGTAGTCAAAGAGGGAGGACAACCCACAATGGAATCTGGATACCAACATGAAAATAACCAACAATGGGGTAAGGAGGATGCAATAGGATGCATCATCAAACCAAGGTTAAGGAGGATACAATCTAGTAAGCTAAATACATAAATGTGGTCGATATCAAATTTGCAATGAATATATTTGAAGGAACAATATCACCTAGAGGGGTGCCATATAAGAACAATTGAATTCTTATTTAGTGGGGCCAAGATCTAGAACGAGATAGTAAGAAGGAAGCTCATCACCAGTGGGTCAAGAAAAATATGAAATAGAGCCAAACAGATCTAGGAAACTACAACTAATGTTGGATAATTTTCACCAACAGAAACTAGACAATATATTTCATTGCCCCTCCACCTCATCCATATTGTGAAGATCGCTTACATTGTTTTACCACCACTCATCTACCCTCAATTAGATTACCATCAATGTCTACCCCCTAGTTGTTCCATTTTCGATCATTCTCTCAAATTGATCCATTTCGTCATATTTATGGCACCAATATCCTTGCTTGTATCATTATCCCATTTCATTCATTCTTTTGGGAAACCATAAAAGTGCTCATTCGCGTACTTGCAATGTATATGATCTCTTTTAACAACATCTCTAATCACCCTCCTTCAGAGCATCTTGTGATGAGTTTCCCATGGAGTCTTCCTATTTCAATCTCTATCCTGTATAGATTCTATTTATAGACCTCGTCAAGTCCCAGACATTTTAGTTTGTCTTTCCTGGTCCTCAGTTGTATCATTCTTCCAAGTTGTCATTACAAATCCCTAGCTTGTTGTTGACTATCATCATTGGAGTTATACATTTTTTTCTAGGCTAGCCTCACCATTATGCTCTAAACAATAGAAGTCATGAATCCATTGATTTTTGACCTACTCATCCATTATTGTCTCAGTCGCGGTTAATCTCATTTAGTATCCTCTTTATCATACCTAATGTTGTTTTATGACAAGTCTTTTATATTGTTGTTTGTAATTCTGGAAATAAAGTATGTATGGAGTTTTTTAAATGTCCAATGTTTCGAGTGGACACTCCATCCATCATCGGGGACTATTGAAGCAATGAGTATGAAAAGAGGGTTGGGGTAAGGGGTATATAAAGGTGAAGATAATATGACTGTTAGGGTAAAAGATAGACATTGCTATTATAAATTGGTCGTTGTGAGAAAAAGGGGAGTTATTTTGTTATTATTAAAAAGGTAAAAATATATTAAAAGGTTAAATTGTACACCTAAGAGAATAGTTAATCAATATTAATTATTAAATAATAAAAAATTATTAAATAGTATTATAATTGATAATAACTAATTAATTGAAATAATAATATAGTTAATCAATAATATTTATTAAATAATAAAATAGTTAATATTAATTAATAATAATTAAAATATAGTTAATAATAATTAATTAATTGAAATTAGTTAGAGGCTAGGGATTGAAATATAATTGAAAAAGAGAGTTATTTTGTTATTGTTAACTAATGTATAAAAGGTCAAATTATAAACTAAGAGTATGGTGGTTGTATCAAAGGACAACTTGCATTGATACGGGTGGTCTGCAGCTAGGGTAAACCTTAGCCGCATAATCACGTTCACACTAAGGCTATTCGTCTACTCTGGGGGTTGGATTGGGTGTGTGAGCTACCTCAGGCCTCCTTGCCTTTGTCTGGTAGTGGAATGATCCATTTTTCTCTCCCTCCTTCGCTGAGGATTTATGTGGCGGTCATGATCTGTGTTCAGATTGTGCAGGTTCCCTGAAGGTTGCGATGTTTTGGGCCTTTCATGGTGTTTCAGATATTGCTTCTCTTGGCCGTATCGGGGCTCCTTTGTTTTTGTCCTTCTTATTTAAGTCGTTGGTACTTTCTCTGTGGAGCTTTCTCTTCCTCATGCAGCATTTTGTACATCTCCAATTTATTTACCTTCGGTGTCTCGGGGCTGTGTCAAGGTTTGATGCATTCCATTGACTTTGGTGTCCTTGGGTTCGAAGGTTGAGTGTTGAGTTCATCCTTTTTGCAGATAGGGTTCAGTGTTTTTGGCCCCTCACACTTTCCTGAGGGTTTAGAATGCCGCTCAAATCTGGTATGTCCCACATTTGGGTTCTCTTTGGAGGTTTTCTCTGATCCGCGCTCTCGACGAGGCTTTATGGGAGTTTCATTTTTCTCTCTGGGTATGTTGGATCATTCAGGGTTTGATGTTTACTCAGATCAAGGTCCTTTTGATCGGGGTTTCGATGCCATGTTGCCGAGGTCTTTGCTTTGAGGTCCTTAGCTATAGGTGTGCGATGTTGTTGCCAAGATCAACATTTTGAGGTCCTTCTATTGGGCATGCAACTTTTTGGTTGTTGTTGTTGTCTCATGGTTTTTACTAGCACTTTCCTTATCTAGTGTTGTTGGTATGAGAGATTTTTACTGCTCTGACCTGGTCCGTCCAGTCTCCAGAGTTTTCTTAAGGGATTGCATTATCAGCTTTATATTTTAGAGAGGGTGACCTTGATTATAGGAGTTTTAGCCTCAGCTTTTGTGTGGTCTTTGAGACCGATATTGTATTTTACCTTGTGACTTTTTAGTCTCGTTTTTGGCACTTTCTGGGTTTGCATCCTTTCCAAAGGATGAGTTGTGTTTTATGCACCTGCGGAATGTAATTTGGTTATTTTCAGATGAATAAAATTACGTTTTTTTCCAAGGAAAAATTTTATAAACTAAGAGGATATAATTAAGAGTAATTAGTTATCGGAATTAGTTAGAGGTTAGGTATTGAGGAAAAAAAATAATAATTAAAAAATAATAATTAAAGGATTTAGGAAAGTAGGAAATTGATTAAAGAAGGGAAAGTGTGAATAAATTGAAAAGAATGGTTAGTTAATAATAATCATTAATTATATAATTTATTTTAATTACATAATAATTAGAAGTAATTAGAGGCTAGGAATAAGAATAGTTGAAAATTAATTGAGAATTTTGGATTTATGATGATAAAAATTATTGATTAGAGATTGGAAAGAGGAGAATTTTTTAAAAAGGCAGGGGGAACGAACAAGGAAAGGGTGGCACGGGAAAGCCATAAAAAAATTAGTTTGATTGTTTGATGCGATGAATGTCAGGCTTCCAGGATTGGATAAGTTTATTCCCATCTTCATGATTAAAATTGTTAGGATGTTTTTCAATTTCGAGAGCTTTGCCTATGACGCGAGAAGAGTAATAAGGTGTTGAGGCTAGGATTTTGGTTTTGTCAAAACAAATTATATGTTTAAAATTGAAAGAGTGTTCAACAATAGTTGATTTGGAGATGCGATCGTGGATTGTGTCAGCGATTTTTTCTTTGAGACGAGCTTTGAAGGATCTCCCAGTATGGCCAATGTATGATTTTCCACAGGAGCAAGGAATTTGGTAAACTCTTAGGCCAAGCATTGGATCAAATTTATCCTTGGCAGATCTGAAGGATTGTTTGAGAGTTTTGAAAGGCTTGAAGATGGTTTTGATATTGTTTTTGGCAAGAATTTTGGATATTTGATCAATTGTTCCTTGGATGTAGGGGAGAGAAAGGATAGCTGGGGGGGAGAGGAGGAAGAAAAATTTGACTTAGGGTAGTGGGCTAAGAGAAAAAATGTATTAATTTGAGAGGAGGTGTATCCATTGGACAAAAGGGCCTTGGTTAGGTGGCATTTTTCTTTCTCAAGAAATTGGGGGTCAGAGATTCAAATGGATTGAGTGACAAGAGTTTTGACGACAACGAACTTTTGAGTAGGATGGTGATGGGATTGGGCATGAAGGTATCAATCAATATGAGTATTTTTCGATAAACTTGGTGGGTAAGGGAATTGTTAGGGAGGTGAGAGATGAGAACATAGAGAAAGGGGATGGATTTGTCCTTCTCCATTTCCATAGTGAATTGGATATGGGGGGGGAATGTTACTTAAATGGTTGAGGAAGGAATTCAACAAGGAGAGACCATGAGGCCAGATAATGAAAGTGTTATTGACGAATATGAACCAACATTTAGGGTTGAGATGAAATTTGTTGAGGGTTGAGGTCTCAGAGTGCTCCATGAAAATGTTAGCAACCACAAGGGATAGAGAAGACCCCATGGCTATTCCTTTAGTTTGTTCATAGAAAGTGCCTTTAAAGGTGAAGAAGGTAGAGGTTAGGCAGATTTCAATTAGGTTTATAGTTTCATGGTCCACGATCTTGGAGATGAGGTATAACGCTTCAGGGGTAGGAACTTTAGTAAATAAAGAGACGACATCAAAGCTGACCAGTAAGTATTGGTCATCGAGTTGAAGATCATGAGTTTTTTTGGATAAAGTCTGAGGAATCTTTAATGAAGAAGGAAGGTTTGTCGGTAAAGTGTTTAAGTTTAACAACCAAAAAGAAGGAAAGAGCATGGGTGGGGTAACCAATAGCGCTAACTATGGTTCTGAGGGGGTTGCCTTTCTTGTGGATTTTTTTTTTCCATATATCCGGGGGGTTTTTGGTTATGGGGAATCAATTGTTTTTAAATGTTTGGGTCTAGGGAAGAAGATTGAATGGCTTTAGTGACTAGGTTAGTGATGGTATTCAAAGGGATTTTGGAGAGATGTTTGTAAGAAGAGGAGAGGAGGTTTAGAAGTTTGGATTCATAGTGTGAGGTATTCATGATGATGATGGCGTTACCTTTATCGGATTTTAAGATAATGATGTCACAATTATTATTAAGATGCCAAATAGATTGATATTTGTCTTTAGTCGGATTGGGTTTAGGAGGTTTAGCACACCATAGAATTCTACCACAATCTTGCCTAATTTCTTCCACTTCATGAGGGGGAAGGCTTTAGGTTACAGATTTGGTTGAGCTAATAATATCTTTGATGGGAATACGTTGAGGAGGTAGGGAAAAAATAAATCCTTTCTCTAAAAGGTGAAGGGAGGGGGGATCCAAAACAAACGAGGATAAATTTATGACAGTGGCAGGGGATTCAGAAGGAATATTGGTGGTCAAGATAAGGGAAGGGGCGAGAGGCGAGGGGGCGATAGAAAGAGTTTTATATTGTAGGGTGGCAGAAAGAGTGATGGTAGAGTTTCATTCTACGGATGAGGAATTTAGGGTTGGAAAATAGGCAGTGAAAGCTACGGGATTGATCAGCAAGATTGAAAGCATGTTGGGAAATATGTTTAGAGGATGGTGCAATGAAGGTAGGTTAGGAGAATTAGAGTTGGAAACAAAGGTTAGGTCAGAAGAAGAGGAAGTGGTGAGGAGAGAAGAATCAATGGTTGGATGGTGCAACGTTGGAAGGGAAGAGCACTGAGGGAAAGAGTAATCCAAGGTAGGTAAACTATTAAATTTGTGGGAAGTCAATAAATGAGAAAGCTAGGGGGTACACTTCGAGGTGAGAAAATTGTTTGATTAGTAAATTAATTATATAAATTTAATTAGTATCAATTATATAATTAGTAATTAGTAATTATTATTAAATAACCATTCTTTAAAATCTATTCACATGTTCCCTTCTTTAACCAATTTCCTACCTTCCTAAATCCTTTAATTTTTATTTTTTTTAATTAAATTATTTCTTTTTGTCATCAATACATAACCTCTAACTAATTCTAATAAGTAATTACTCTTAATTATATCCTCTTAGTTTATAATTTTCCCTTTTAAATTAATAATAACAAAATAACTCTCTTTTTCAATTATATTTCAATCCCTAACTAATTTCAATTAATTAATTATTATTAACTATATTTTAATTATTATTAACTATTTTATTATTTAACAAGAGCCACTGCATGGCGATGTCCCTGCCGATAAGGGATAAGGAAATCGAAAATGATATTATAAAGTCTAGAAAATGTACAAAAAAACATCCATGTTATGAGACTGGACTTTTCTGGGATTATCATCCTCGATCTGCCTCTCATGTTCGAACCCCAATAGCTTGTCATGTTCGAACCCCAATAAACTTAAGGCTGAGAGTACATCAGGTAGTGACAAACTAAGAGATAGCGAGACTTTCTATTGCTAATTTCTACAATGCAAGCGTGGATGCAGAGGTGGCTCAAGCTAGTGTGTGGACACCACCCATGCTTGCTTGGATGCAGAGGTGGATCAAGCTAGTGCGTGGACACCACCCATGGCTCACAAAGAGTACATACGATAGTCATCTAAATATAGCGCGGAGACTTGAGCATGCAACTACTTATTTTTTGGTATGTCATATATATTCTTGCTATATATAGAGAAATTCTTTGAGCTCAATTAATTTTCAATATATGTTCTTGCTATATATAGAGAGAAATGCTTTGAGCTTAATTAATTTTCAAAACAGTAAAGGTACAAGTATGGTGGACTCTAGGTTGCATCTTGCGTGTATGTTTCTTTTTATTTTTGTAAACATGAAAGCTGAAGAGGCATGTAACAAAGTGGAAACCGGATGGTGTACGTAGTTTACTATAGTTGCATGACTTTTCGTATTTATTGGTGCACAATTCTACAAGTTTTATTTATAGATTATAAGGTTTATTTATAGATTATAAGTCTAAATATAGTAGTCAATTGTTAACTGCAGATATCTATATATATTAGAAATATAGAAGTCTAAATATTAGATTATAAGTCTAAATATAGTAGTTGATTATTAACTGCAGATATCTATCTATATATATTAGAATTATATATATATTAGACTTCTAAATATTTTGATATTAGAATTTTATATATTGGAATTGTAAATATTTGGAATTTAAATAAATATTTTTAGGAGATAATTAAGTTGTAGCATGAATTAGTCTACTGAATAGATTCAAACTAATCGATCCATACCATTGTTAGAGAAATCCATTCACAGTTTGTTAGTTTTATTTTTTTTTAAAACCTAATTTATGTGAGTTTGAAATCTTTTCGAAAATATGATTATGCATCATAAAAAGTTGAAAAACAAATAAAGCCAAAAGGTATCCATTCCATTCATTATGTTTTTTTAACTTTTAGAAGGTGGTTTTATAAATTTACTTTTAAACCTTTCTTTTTAGTGGAGTCAAATTTTCATTTCTTTTTCTTGAACATGGAAATCATTACATGAATTGAGTACCTAGTACTCCTCTAGTACTCCTCGAGCAAGTAGGTATAGCCTTTTTATCCGGAGCTTATCTGGTTAGATGGTCAGAAGTCTGAATTTTGAAAAATATCATAATGTATTTTATAATATAAGGAGTTTTTAATTTGTCTACATTTTATCAACAATCTTACTCTTTATCAACAGTCTTATTCTGGCAGATTTATTTATTTTTAATTCCATATTTAGAGTTGACGAATTAAAAATATCTCTTTCTTTCTTGGTTGGCCAAATTCATTCTCTGTTTCAAGATTTCACTCGTATATAAGATAATAAAAAGGAAATCACAAGCAAGCAAACAAGTAAGTCAAAGCCTGGGTGAGGCGGGCATGGTAAGGACAATCATAAGAATGGTAAGGACAATGATAAGAGCCATCCTCCCTAAGCTGCAACGAGGTATTCACTTTGAACGGTAGCGAGCGGATACCAACGTAGAGATGGATTGCTAAACGAAACTATATTTACTCCCATCAAATACATACAATTATGTGAACTGAAATGGTTTTTTGTGAAAATTATAAATTATATCAACATATTATATAGCCCTACAAGGTAAATGAAAATAAAGCGCATTATCGTCGTAAAAGCAATTGCAAAGTCGTTGAATCCTTGACAGTTTCATGCTTCGCTCTACCACTATCATCAATAACGACATTCACCCTTTTTTGAAACACACAATAGGCATGCACAAAGCTTTTCTTGGCAGGAAAAGAAGTGAAACAAATAACCGATCACATTCCTAGGTGGCCAGATATGTGCATAAGCTTTGCCATTAAGCCTATGGGCTTTACATAATTTCAAAATGTCAAGAAGTGTTGTTAGGGCATTGGGAAACGTTGGAGAGATAGAAATTTCATCATCATAGGTCTCCTAGTAAGTAATGTTTATTGCGGCATATGTATGCTCGTAATTAGTTCCATGCGGACCAAGAGAAGAAATCTCCATTCCATGTATTCTGGGATGATGATCTAATATGAGAAAGGTGTTTTACAAAACTATAAGAGTAGATCCAGTAACCCACCACAGATAATAACAAATGCGTAAGCATGCTGGAGTTGGAATAGAAAAAGTTGGATGATGTTGGGAATGCGCAGTGCACGTCCACATAAACTGCAAAAATTATGTATGTGATGAGTGTGCGCAAATAGAAGGTTCCCACACCTAGAAGGAAAAGTGAACGTACAGGAAGCTTGACAGAGAACGTGGTTCTGCCACAAAAAATGTTGAATGTGCACCGAGGCAGTTCTTGCGAACTGTGTCTATAGATGAAGAGAAGTAGGCATCACATCGCCCAAGTGAGCTGGAGGAATTATGCTATGTTACAGATCTGTAGTAGATAAGGATAATGGTTCTCTCATAATGCATGCCGTATCATAATTATTTTTTAAAATAATGCCATAAACAAAAAATCCTACCAGCTGGATTCCACACATTGAAATTAGACCAAAAGTGGAGCTCCCTCCAATTCCACCTACGACGCTCCAGTGAGAGCCACGATGAGTTGTTGGAAGATCCATCTACTGCCAGGTGGTTACACATTTCATACAACAAATATTTTCCAGATGGTTCACTGGTTTTCTAGGGCAATCCAAGCAGCAAATCAATGGTCAAGATCTTCAGACGAGCATGACAAATCTGCTAGGTAAATATCAGGCAGCTTCCACATTACTAAGGAGGTAGGCACTTCTGCCATAGATTATCAGGCGAGGTTTCCACCATTTCTCATATTTCAATTATGTATTCGAATGTTTTTGGGTTTTCTGACTTACTTATATTCTGAGGCGTATTTTGATTCGGATTGACACATCCTTAATTTATATGGGTCATGTGTTTTGAGTTGGGTTATGTTCGAGACATCCTTCATATTGATTTGGGATGTTCGAGACATCCTTCATACAGACCAATCATTTGTTTTGAGGTGGGCTCGTGGAATAAGCTTTTGAAAGCGGTTGGGCAGCTTCTATAAGCTTCTATGGAATCAGTGATGTTATTGTGTAATCGACAGCTTCAAGCATGCTAATGTAATTGCAACCCCACAAATCTACACTGAACTATGTCTCCAAAGGAAATTTCTCCAAAACAGATTCATCATTGGAATGGAAAATAAAAATTCATCATTGGAATGGAAAACAAAAATAGGGTTCTATGTCTTCGAAGGAAATATTTCCAAAACAAATTCATCATTATCACTCAAATGGAAAATAGATATTCATCATTGGAATGGAAAATAGAAATAGGGTTCACCAAGTACCTGATAGAAGAAAAGATATTTCTCTATTTCTTCGTAACTATGTTTAGCTCTCCAATTTCCATTGTTCCATCATTTTTTCAATAATTGAAATAAGCTAGTTGAGGTGGTTTCTACACTACATATCATAGCAAAGGCACTTATGAGAGCTGAAATTGCATAGCAAAGGAAGTGATGAAAGCGGAAGCTGCATATCCAAAATATGGGAAGGCATGGATGAAATTTGAAGGTTGCATATCCTAGCAAAGGTAGTCATGAAAGCGGAAGATGCAGATCTAGAAGATGGGAAGGAACAGATGAAAGCAGAAGGATGCATAGCCATGAGATGGGAAGGAACAAATGAAAGCAGAAGGATGAATAGCCATGATATGGGAAGACACGGATGAAAGTGAAAGGCGGTAACGAAGATAGAATGGCATGGCAGTGTAGGATAAGGTTTTGGCAGGAAAACTGACATTTGAGTGTTAATGCAGGCAAATTGACATGTGAGCACAATAGTGCAGGATAAGTTTTTGGCAGGAACATTGACATTTGAGTGTTAATGCAGGTAGATTGACATGTGACAGATTGTGGTCAATTCATAAACAACTTCATTAAACTTCGGGTTATAGGTTATCTAACATTGCAGAAAACAGAAAATGCACTGTGTTGGAGCAAAGCCCATTTAAAGACTAAAAATTTAGGATAAATCCTATTTAAAGACTGAAAACTTAGGATATCTTATGAAGTTTTGCAATAAGACTCCCATTCTATTAACCAATAGAATGGTCGATAAAATCGATTTACATATTAAAAAAAAAAATCTTTATTTTTTTCCTATGTATAAGTTTGAAACAACAAAAAAATATTTGCAGTCAAAATAAACTAATTGACTGTCAACACCGAACTGAATGCTATAGTCCTTATGCCTTCGACAAGGACTAATAAATAATATTGATTAAGTATATTATGTCTTCAATTAATTAATTATTATTAATTATACTATTATTTAATAATTGTTTTATTAATTTTTATTAACTATATTATTATTTAATAATTATTATTGATTAACTATTCTCTTAGCTTTAAAATTTAACCTTTTAATATATTTTTATCTTTATAATAATAACAAAATAACTCCTCTTTTTTTCACAACTACTAATTTATTTTCAAAAACTTCATACACAGTGTATTTCCATAATTACAAACAACATTATGAGGAACCCTTATATTTTGTTTCGAGTGGACCTTCACCTATTGACATCAACACATTTATTATAGGGGCTTGGTCCAGAGGTGTTGTGTACCTAGGCCCCATTTTTCTCCTTGATTGGCCTCGGACTAGGAAGTTGAGAGCCCTTATTGCTCCTTAACTTAGTAGTTTCCCCTGTGTTCAACTTTATCACATTATCACACTATTGAGAATCATAAATCTTATTGGTTTGGGGGCTGTGAGAGCCATGTATGATATTATAAACCACAAATACACAATCCCTAAAGAATGAATCTTTTGCCGGACTTGATTTATCAAGTGTAATTAGAATAATTCTTTAATTTGTCAAAGTCAAGTTTTGGCGCCAACGCTAGGGATTAAGTCTCTAATTACCATTAAGTGGAATCATTACCATATGGGAGGAATCTAAGGGTAAAAACAAGAGAGTTAGATCCTAATCCATGATGTGAGTGTTTAGAAGCCATCTATGAGGCCTTGAACCCAGATACAAAACCTTTGTGTATAATATTTTCCATGTTGATT
>ML814140.1:168585-199406 GCA_009831015.1 Picea engelmannii | reverse complement strand
CAGATGTAGCCTGAAGTGGGTGAACTGCTTTATCATTTTGGTTGCTGTGATTTTGATGTGTTCTTGCTGCATTTGATACTGCTGTGTATTAGTTTATAACACCATTTTAATCACTTAAAAGAACCTTTATCCTCACATGAATATTGACAAGAAGAGGCAAGAACCCTACACATAAACAAGTTGCACATCTTAAACACATGAAGCAAGGTCCCGTTAAGATTTATTTAACTTCTAAGTGTTTACTTATTATTTCTTTAGGCAGAGCCTGTAAAGGGCCAGGTAGCCTCTGGAACTCATCCTCTCTTTAGAGGTGACATGTCCGGTAAATGTTCCTACAGTCTATCTCTGTATAAGAAATAGTAAGTTCTCACATTTTCAGAGGTCACATTGGAGTGTATAACTCACATTTGAAATTATGGAAAATGGATACCTTGCACCCTTAAACAAGTACCTTTCCATTTTCAGATCACCTAGCCCCATGTAAAATATTTCATTAGCATTAGGACTGTATATAAATAAGTTCCTTTGAGCATGTAGCTTTGTTTGCTTTGCTTTACTTTTCGGCCTATATTTTCAGAAGCGAGATGTTTTGAGCATGACTCCATAGCCCAATAGAAAGGCACTGGAACTACAAAATGAGTCCTTATAGAATCACAGTGACGACTCTATCCCCTATGGAGCCTAATGTTAACAACAATTCTTGTCTTGGGCACAAGAATATTCAGGTCTGCAAGTTGCACGAGAAGCGCCCAAGCACAGCACGGAAAAATCTCGTTCCAGGCTTCCAAGCAAGTAAACGGGTGAAATTATGTTGTTAATGGCCCAGATTCATCCATAGGAGCAGGTCAACGGTCGACGAGAATTTGCGGTTAGCGAAGTTGCGTCGGGATTAGTGCGATGGGTAGCATCTATATTGCATGCAAGAAAGGATATCAGTCATCCATCCAAAGGACGTGTGGTGCGAGATCTAGTCACATCGACATTTCGGCATTCGGGAGTTTGAAGGGTGAGGGTTTCATGTCGTTCTACATCTCGAAACCCCGAACCCCGAAACACCGATAAGCGCCTTTGAAGCTAAGCCTATGATATTAGCACCCGGTCTCGTCAAGCGAGCCTGGTAATGGAGGCAACCCTCTTCTAACACCAAATACCATCTCGACCGTTCCTCTGGAGGACACGCGGCGTACATCCGTGCTTTCACGGTTTGGTTAATCGGGATTTTGAGGAAAATTGCATCGTGAACCCCCGGTGCTAGAAATCCTGAAAGAATCAGGACCGTCCATCTGAAGGACACACGGCGCAATAGCCGAGCCACGAGTGGGGCCCTTCGAAATTTTCATGTTGAAAGCGTCGAGGTCATCTCAGTCATTCATCCATCAGCGAGGCTCGGGCACATTTAATTTAAAGAGGACGCAGATCTGGACGGTCGTGATCCAGGCACTCAAATTCACGGACGAGGTTCAATTCCGCACCCCCTCCTTCATTCTGGCTTTAACGAGAGGGGGGGGGGGTCCGGAATCAGAGATAATGTATGCGCGCCTCTAGACGGCCCAAGTCTCGGCACTTAGATCTACGGTCTGTATTGAATTCCGGACCCCCCCATCAGTTCTGCCTTTAATAGAGGGGGAGGGTCCGGGATGGAATTTCACTTTAGCGGGCCCCCTATCTATACGTGGCATGAATATACTGATCCCAAGTCTTCACCGCCTACCATATGTCCCTTTCGCCTAGTCACCTCCGCCTCAACACCTCCCTCCATTCGCTGTCTCCTATCCCCGTATCACTTCCACGAAAGAACCCATTTTCCCCCCGCCTCACCTTCACCATATTGGCACCTACAACATCCTCGTCAAGCATGCCACATCTTCCACCTCTCATCCCGTGAACCGTTCGGCTGGTCCAGGTGGCCCCTCGAGAAGACCTCCACGTCCCCAAAAGACAGAGTTGACCAAAACCGTTCCTGATCTCAAGAGGGCATTTATTGCAGTTATTTGAGGTGGTTAGACATTGTCTCCGTCATAAATGGAAAGTCCAGCAAAGGACGAAAGCTGGTCGATTCGTCTGCAAAAGGACTGTCCGAAATCTGATAGCGTTTGTCATAGGTGCACAATCGGCCAGAGTCTGCATGCGCAGAGTGTCAAAAGACATGCAGACGCAATGTTTTTAATGCAACGTCTTGTTTTTGTTGTTGTTGTTGTTTTGAGTATATGAAGGCGTTTTCGCCATTTTGGGTAATCATCGATGGTAGAGCAAAGCTCCCGATTGTAAAGTTTTAACAGACACTCTAGTTCTCTGGTTATGCATCTGTATGTAAGATTTCTTGTTTAATGACAGACAGTTTTCCTACCCCATCTAGTTTTCATCTCATACCGAGGGAGTTCATAATTGACTGATTCACATGAATTATTGCAATTATGTTACGATAAATGATTTATTGTTGCATTGTTGTATTGTCCGGTTTTCTGCGTTTGAATGTAAAAAGATCTTGCGTTTAGATGTTTTCTCCTACAGTTTGTTAGAAACCTGATGTTTACGACAGACCTTTGCAGTTCTCTTATACAAGTCTTCCCCCTGCTCACCCTTACTACAACTCACTGTCTGAAGTTTATCTAATCCTCACTTGCCCATGCATGCATGGCCTAGTTTCGGAGTTAGAACAACATTGTTTTGAGTTAACTTCCATTTGATCACCCCTTTTTATAAACAAATCGTGACATAAACTGATGGGCGTCGGGCTCTGCTCCTGCTGCAATCCAAGAGTGACTTCCGTCGCTAACAGGTGGCACACCCCCACTTCTCGTCTCTTGGAGGCCCAATTTTAGCCACATCTCATCTGGTATAAAGTTGTGGATTCTATCTGCCACAAAATTTCCTAAGCACACCAAACAAAATTTATGGTGAATCTCTAGCCAAGACAGCCCGAAGCGAGTCTATCCATTAAAAAGGTCATTGTTCGTCCATAGGCCCTGACGAAAGACCCTGTAGGGCGAGGTCCACGCCATCTATTCTTCTCTTGTAGGGGTGGTAGGCAGGCCTGAAATTTGATGGGCTACAACCCGTCTTTTGTCCCTCAACCCGTAAAATGATAGGCATGAAAAACAAACACCTGTCATCAAATTTGCACTTGACGGGTAAGGTAAATTTGAAATTCCAGGCCTGATGGCAGACAAACAAAGGAAGCAGACGACAAGAAAACAGACAGAGGAAGGAGACGACATGATGGGCATCAGATTTCAAGCGCTGGAGATGGAACACCTTAGATGGTTCAAAAACGTAGAATAAGCAGAGGAGTAGGCTAACTCGGGAACAAACAGATCTGCTTTTAAGGCAAAAAAAAAATGGACTTGATTCAGGTCAAATTTTCAGGGGTAGATGCTCAGAGAATCTACGAGAGTTCTGAATTGGTCAGAAATTTGATCCAACCGAAGGACCTGCCGGAAAGATAACTTTGGAGGGAAGATTGCTCCCGAGTTAGCCCATTCCGGAGGAGACTACGCGTAATGTAACCTCCATATGAATGTACGGTGAGTGTATGCCACGTAGGCCATGAGATATATGTGTATGACTATGTTATGTTTATAAGGTGCGTTGTGAGACCAATTGACGACCTCCCGTCTCGGTGACCGTATTACACCCAAATGAATACGATTATCCCAAATGAATATGGTTATGTAGAGCCTTTAATTCCAAAACCAGGATTGCCACACTCCTTAGCCCGTGTACGATTACAGTAACATTTAAGATAGAAAACATACAGGGAAGTTGCATCCATAGAGCATGAATTTCTACATATTATCCCCTCTGTGAATGCGGCGATCTGAAAATGGTTAGAAAATTGGGCGATCTAAAAATGGTGAGAAAATTGGGCGAAAAATAGTCGATATGTATATTTCCCCAAATTGATCGATATGGATATTTCCCCAAATTGATCGATATATTTTTTGGAAGCTAAACTTCGTGATTTTTTGAATCTTTATAACATAGCATATGGATTGAGGGTGGGTAGTTATTACACAAACGATTGGTGAATAATCTAAAGAGACTTAATCGGCTCTGAACCTGTGATTTATCAATTAACAACATAACTTGGATGAATAATTTAATTATCTGAAATCACCCTTAAAACCCTAATCATAAAATCACAAAATATGTATAATACTGGAACAAGCTTTGGATTGGATTAGAAACAAGTAATTTTGACACATGGATAAGATTGAATTTTATTAGAAATAGCAGTTACCTCTTCCCGTGCCCGTCTGATCTGAATCAATGGTACTGTTTTGCAATACAGCCTTTAAATCAAATATTGTTTGATAAATCATCTCAAAGCAACGAAGCCAAAGGAAAAGCAGATGGTTCAACATTCGAGAAAACAAGCACACACGTATACGAATAGTTGAGGGAAAATGAATATTTGCTCACAAAATTGAGTTTACAATTTTTTCGATTCAGAATGAAGACATTCTACTTTTCTTCTATTCTGAGCTGTAGATGAAGGAACTGTGGATTATGGATTGAAATAATTGAAAAGTTTGTCCTCCTTGAAGCTGCTGCTATGACTATGACTTGTAGAAGCAGAGATCGTCATCATCTTATCGCCTGAAGGCAGTTGGAACTTCTTCTCGTTCGCGGCCACGATGTCGTTGAAAGAAACTCGACCATCTCGTTTCTGCATCGACATATTTGGCTTGTAGCGCCTTCTCACATAATCTTCTGGAATATAAACATCCATAGCGAGATCCATGGAAAACCTGCAAGCTGAAGCTGCTTCTGCTGCTGCTAGAACTGATCACAAATAATGAAAAGGGCCAAGCTGTGATAAAAGTTTATTTAAATCGAATGCAGGAAGACTGAAAAACGGAGTGAAATATCAATGAGCTCAATCGGAATCTGATGATGAAATCGAATGAAGTTCAACCGAAAATGTGTAGGGAACGATATGGCGTAAAGTATAAGTAGAGAAAGTGAAAGCAGTGGGCGTTTGGCGTGGATTGGAGAAGCTCTAGACTTTAGGAACAAGTAATTGATTGATTAAACGGTGGGCTTCATTGTTTTGGCAACAACGAAAACCAGTAAGTAAAAGGTGAGATTGTTCTGGCAACAACGGAAAGCAGTATTGTGTGAAAAAAACAACGGAAAGCAGTAGGTAAAAGGTGAGCGTAGATGGTAAATTCATTTCATATCGCGTGCGCGTCAATTCCAACATAGAGTGAATTACATTAATGAGGAAAGAAACGTGTTCCTTCCATGCCAAACAGGAAGTCAAAATTCGTCCATGTCCCGACTCCCGATAAACTCTCAAATAAACAAAAATTTATCATGGCATCAACATCTACCCTGATTTGAGACCCATTACCAACTTTCCAAGCTAGAAGGTTCCAATTATTAGCTGTATATTTTGTAATGTTTTTAGTTTTCCCTTTTGAGCTGTATATTTTGTAATGTTTTTAGTTTTCCCTTTTGCTTAGAGTTATTGGTTATACATATAATAGTTCATCATTGCTTAGTAAAACAACTTGGAGTAATAACACACATGCCTTCCTCCTTGAATAAGGTCTCATGGTATACCCACTTGCATAAGTCTTGTTTTCAAATGGTCGCTACATATTAGGCATAGCTAAAAAAGGTGAATGACTATTTTTTTTAAATCATCAAAATATCTCTATTGTTGTTTTCCCCAATGTAAATTTTTCTTTACGGGCGTTATCATATGAAGTGGTGCAACTATTGCTCAAAATATGAAACTATATTCCCAAAAAAAATATTATGTTTCTCCCATAAATCTTTATACCTTTGTTACACTAGTAGGATTGTGCCCCTTATTAATGGCTTCAACCTTGTTGAATTTGTTTTTACTTTTCCATGACCAATTACATGTATAAGGTAAACCGATGCTTGTTTATCAAATTTCACACTTGAATAGACAACATTCATCATATCTTAAGGGTGTCTATTACATGGTTGAGATCTTAAACATGCTCTTACCAAGTAGAGTTGATTAAAATGTCATCCAAATAAATTGTAATACCCCAAGGTCCAGCCCCTGCTGAATTGTAATTATGTTTATAGGCTGGTGAGCCAAGTGTTTATAAGTTAGGAGACTTATGTGAATATTAGGCCGGAGAGCCTAGAAGCTAAGGCGAGTGAGCTTATTTTTGTATATTTAAATACATATCTCATTAATATAAATACATCGTTGTGTGTAGACTGACCACGAAGAAAGAGTTATGGGGGACTAAGTTCCACTGGGAAGGGAAAGGGAAGGGACTAGGAAAAAGGGCTAAGCTCGTGGGATTATCTCTAAGGGAATATTATAATATATTTCCTAAAAGACTAAGGTTTTGGAAATAACTAAAGTTATCCTAATTTCCTGTGGAAAGGGGAACAAATGATAAGTGGAGCTCATGCAGCTTCATGAAGACAGGTCTTCGATTTGGGACATGCAATTTTATGTGGGAAATCAGTTCATTGTGGGGGTTCTCTCTGTCATTCTTGCCATGCTCCCCATTCACTCACACACTCAGACACTAAGCATCCATGCAACCAACCACTTCCTCCATCATTTACCTCTGCAAGCTCTGAAAACTACAAACCCCATGAAGTTAACTTGTACTTTTCCTGTGAAGCATAGCACGTCTACACAGTGCCTGAGCCATATCGCACCCTAGCCATTTTGTTGTTGCTACCCACACTTTTCTCTAGCCTGGTGTGGCTTGTTGTCGTTACCAGAGCCCATACCCGATTTTGTTGTTGTTATTACCTTAACTGGATTGGCCTGGGAGCTGGACTGAAGAAGAAGGTTGTCAGGCTTGTGAGAAACTCTCTCCATGTGAGAGAGGTTGTTGGGGAAGTGATTTTCCCAGAGGGAGCCTCACGACAGTTGTAGTGCTCTAAGACTTCATGTCTGACCTGTTGTTGAAGCCCTGGAAGGGGAGTGGGTAGCCAAAGGACTGTCGAGAAGAGAAGGGGCACACTCCCTGGGGTGGGATAGGCATGTGGGGAATGAGGGACTATAAGTTGTGGATGTGAGTGGACTCCTGGGGATAGAATCCTTCCTGGAGACTTTGTAACCTCGGCCTAGCCTAGGATTCCCTTTACCCTGGGTGGAGTTTAGTCCCAACTCGGGGGTGACCCACTACTGATAGCTTGGAGAAGTGTGCTCTAAGGTTGGGAGGTTCATGGAAGGTCTGCACGCAGTTGGTGGACTTCTTAAACAGATAAGTAGTCTTTATATATTCTTAATTACATGTTATATGTTACACATGTGTTTATTTATTGTACGTTTATGTGTGCTTCTATGTATGTTAAAATAAAGTAGATGTTTAATTTTAATGTATTAAGTATTATATTTTCTGCAAATGAAAGTGAGTCTTTTTGTAAGGTGGCATGGCCCGACCCTGGGATGGTTGGGGACACTACAAATTTATATCAAATTTCAAACAGAGCAGAATTGTAGTAGCACAGCCCATCTTGGGTGGCTGGGGATGCTACAAATTGGTATCAGAGCTCCAGTTTCAACACTGAGCCTGGATGGGCCATATAAGTGGAAATTAAGCAAAAGTTTCAGAGGGAATTGTTGTCGAAATGGACAAAATTTGAATTTCGGAGTGTCCATGAGTGCCAAGAGGGCGTTGAGAGCACCTTAACCATGGAAGAAAGCTTAGAAGGTGCAACAATTCGAAAAATCCAGCAGAGGAGGGAAACCACAACAACCATGGTATTAGGACACAAATTTCAAATTTGAGCCGTAGGATCTGTTCGGGAGAAGGCAGACCCTTCACAACCGTCAGATCTAGAAAAAGGAGCATGGTGGTTAAACACTGAAGTCCTCCAAATTGTGTCGCTCTGACTCTTTCAAGTTCTTTGTCGTAAAAGAGGCAAAAGCCTCGGAGCTTCGAAGTTTCGAGGTGGATCTATATAATAGATCATTGGGAGAAGTGCTTGATCGTTGGATTTGTCCAAGGACAGATCAGATTTGTTAGATCAAGCAAAGATCAGGAGGTGATGCACAGTGGTGAAGATCAGATCCCAGTTATCAAATTTGCGTGTGAGTGAATGTGAGTCGTAGATCTCACAACAGTTCGGAGGTTCAACACTCCGGGAGAAGCGAGTCTTCAAGCTACCAGGAGGGAAATCTCCCGAAGTCCCAAACTTCGAAGTTAATCTGGATTGTTCGTGTTTGAGGACACGTGTCTGCAGATAAGCCTATTCAGGAATTCAACGTTCGGGGGATTTGTGTTGTAGTTTGGAGAAGTCTCCCGAAGTCGTGAAGCATTGGAGTGGCATGGCCAGCTGACGTCACCTAGGGTGATGTGGACACACTTGATGCTTTCCATGTGTCACCATATTCCATGTTTTTGAAAGATCGTCCGTTCCAGTTAGTATATGACACGTGTCACCGTCAGATAGGGCCACATGTTCGTTCCTTATTTTCTACCATGTAGCACCCCTTGGTGCTTAGTTACTGACGAAGACTCCAGGAGTTCGCCAATTCGGCGTTCAGAACAAATGAAGTGTGATGAAGGTGAAACCCTCGAAGCTCCGAAGAGCAGAGTAAATCCTCATCATTGAACGGGAGAGAACACGTGGCAGTAGATCTCGTAGTCTGGAGACTTGGAACTCCAGAGGATTCAAGGAACAAGAAGTTCGGGTCAATGACTCCCGAAGGCCCGAAGGTCGGAGTCCATCTCAACCACTAATTACAGTGGACTCGTGGCTCCAGATCCCAAGGTCTAGAGACTTGGTACTCCAAAGGAATTGAGTTGCAGGTTGCTTTGAGTCGAGAATTTTCGAAGGCCGAAGTTAATCTCGACTATTGATCGAGAGATGATACGTGGAGGAAGGAGAGGATATCTGGTAATTTGGCACTCCAGGATATCTGTAGAGAGGTGCTTTGGAAAGCCCCGAAGCCCAGAGCTGCAGAGAAAATTCTAGTCGTTGATCGGGAGAGGATACGTGGCAGCAGATCCTATAGTCCGAAGACTTGGCACTCTAGAACGATTGAGAGTGTGGACAGTCTGGAACTCCTGAAGCCCAGAGTCCTAGAGTTGATCACGGTCATTGGTTAACATGAAGGTGCATTCTGTTGATTTGTTGTTTGTGAGTTCATCGGTCCGACATTCCGACGAATCTGTGGAGCAAAGCTTCGGAAATTCCCAAAGCCCGGGAGTCCCGTAATGTATCTCAGTCGTTGGATGTTGGGAAGCCGTGGACCATTGATCCATCGTTCTTGGATGTTGGGTTGCATCAGGTAAGAAACCAAACTAATCCTGTCAAGTGTTTTTAATTTTTGAATGTTATAAGATTTTTTTAGAGTACATAGAAGAGTCTTTAGCAGAGATGTCAGCACTGGGGCGTCGCGGGGATGCTCAGATAGCGGTAGATCAAGGGGTAGCGGTAGGAGGTCTCTTGGAGGTTGAAAGAAACCTCCAAGGTCTCACGATGGGTATCCCTCCTCTCAGGAGGAGGGAAGTGCCACTACATCTACAAAGACACATTGTGGGAGTGTCTGAGAGTCTTAACTCTCTACTGAGGCAAATATCGCATGCAGTGATATGTTACTTGCAGCATAATGTGATGTAGGGTGATTAGATTCTTCTTAATGATTGGATAGTATGTATGACGATGTTTATGGGTGTTAGGACCCACATTTTTCCTATCTATGTACCATTTTTAATGTAATCAAACGTTTTCAGTCACGCCGTATATATATACATTTTCGAGTTTTTTCAGTGCCAAATGATTTTCAAATGATTATGTTTTTTATGCGATGTGTTTTAATTTACATGATGATATGTGATGTGATTCATTTCCTTTATCAAAACTTGTCTATGTGTGAGATATCTATTCATAATGTAATTTGCCAATGAATCTGAAATGGTATTGAGTTCTCTTAGTATGTGTCGGTATTCGATAAAATCAAATTTTCGTTCAAGACGGTGAACTCGTAGGTGAAGTCGTAGCAAGATAGGATTGTGAATAGCATAGATTCGATTGAGTTGACAGTCCACGAGTTGAGAACCCAGATTGACAACTATGCGAGAAATGCCTAGGGAGGATGCTTCAGTTAAAAGTCCGATGACAGCATGATATTCTTCCATGTTATTAGTTGTCGATCCTAAAAAAATACCTCTGGAACTCACCAACTCGTCGGAGTGGTAAATGACCCAAGCTGTAGAAGCAACGTTCTGGGTGTGTCGACTAGAAACATCTGCAAACCCGACAAAGATAGGAAAGGGAGATGTCATCTGCGCATGAAAACAAAAGACACAGCATAAGCGGCTAAGGAAAAAACTCGAGCACGCAAAAGAAAAAGACACACCAAACTAAAATACAATAGTGTACAATGCACGTATGCTAGATGTCCTAAGCATAGTACTTCTTAAGGTAAAGCCCGTTTTGAGGCTCACCCAGGGAGATTCCGTCATAGTCCACTAACTCGTAGGTGCCTCTATGTAGAACACGTTTCACGATGTAAGGACCATGCCATAGAGGTTTTAACTTACCCGTCCCTAACTTGTCATGAGCCTGGTCATAAAGAAGGACTAGGTCTCCTTATGCAAAAGTGAGAGGATGACAGACTTGTCGTATTGATTCTTGATTCGTTTTTGATATATCTCATTGACGAGAGAAACATCATGACGTGTTTCATCCAACTTATTCAAGTGTAAGAAACGTTCTTCTTCAGCATAAGTGTGGGGCAGGAGTTCTACTTTGAGTTTTAATGAAGTAATTTCGCACTCGATTGGTAAAACAACTTCTATGCCATATACTAGTTGGAAAGGAGTGAAATGAGTAGCAGTTTTTACTGAGGTCTGGTAGGCACAGAGAGCAGAGAAAAGTTGTAGATGACAAGATGTCTTGTTGGTCCCTACCATTCATTGGATCATAGTTTTGAGGACTTTGTTGATGGCATCAACTTGTCCATTCGCTTGACGATAGTACGAGGATGAGTTCTCATGGCGAAAACCCAACTTGGCATGCAACTCACTCATCATTTGGTTTTTAAAGTGTGAACTATGATCAATGACAATGGCATATGGAACACTAAAATGTGTGATGATGTGGTTAAAAAGGAAAAGAGTTGCAATACGGTCATCATTCAGAAAGGTAGGCATAGCCTTAGCCTAGTTTGTAAAGTAATCGACGACAACGATTATATAACCGTGCCCCCCAACTGAGGTAGGATTACATTGCATGAAATTAGTGCCCCATTTGGCAAAGGGGCCAATGGCAACAATGGGATGCAGCGGAGCAAGGTGGGTTCATGCCTTTTTGTGAAAAACTTGGCAGGGTGGGCATTTTTTTACTACCTCAATACAATCTTTGAAAATTGAGGGCTAAAAGTAGTTGGCACGTAAAAATTTCTGAGCGGTAGCCATCCCAGAAAGATGACCACCACATGCTCCAAGGTGACAATCATTAAGCACGTGTTCAACCTCTTCATGAGTTAGACAACGTCGTAGGATAGTGTCAATGTCACAACGGTATAAAGTGTCACCGATAATAAGGTAACGACGAGAATGGTGGTGGATACGACGACGTTCTTCCCAAGAGATATCGAGCCGAAAACGTTGGGTCTGGAGATAAAGAAGGATATCTCCATACCAAGGATCGAACATGCTAATGAGGAACAGATTTTCCTCTGAGAGAGAATCTCTGGGCTCGGTTTCTTCATCAGCACGAGGAAAGTCGCAAATAATCTCCGCAAACACCAAGGGCTTTTTAGCTTTGGATTTGGTGAACTCGAGATCGAATTCCTGAAGGATAACGATCCATTTGGAATATTTTCCACTAAGAACTTGACATGTCAAAATGTGGTACATGGGGTTCGAGTCCACAATAACTGTGGTGGTGCGTAGCAAAATGTAGTGACATAATCTCTGGATAGTGATGACAGCTGCCAGAGCCAGTTTTTCAACATGTGAATATCTAAGTTCTGGACCAGATAGACTTTTGCTCAAATAATATATCACGTGTTCCTCGTCGTTAGGGTCCTCTTGAACTAACACCATGGAAATAGTGGAAGTGGAGGCTGTTAGGTAAAGGATATAGTCCTTTGTGTAATTTGGAGGATGTAACAAAGGAGCGTTGGTTAATGCATGCTTAAGAGCAGTAAACGAGCGTTCAACAATGTCATCCCAAATGAAAGGGGTGTCTTTCTGTAACAAGCACATAAATCCTTTTGTAATCCCAGCAAAGTTACAAATGAAATGACGAAGACAGTTTTCTTTTCCCTGCAAACTTTGGAGTTGTGTCAGAATGTTAGGTGGAGGTAAAGCCAAGATAGCCTTAATTTTTAAGGGATCCACCCGAATCCCATCCTTGGAAACAACGAAGCCGAGGAGTCGTCCTGATTCGACAGCAAAAATACCCTTATGTGGGTTCAAACGAATACGGTAGAATCGACATCGAAGAAAAATAGCCCGTAGATGCCAAAAATGGTCTGATCGATTGGATGAGTGCGCAGGTAAGTCGTCGAGGTAAGGTTCCGCAATATGTTTGATATCGTGGAAATCGTAGGACATCGCTCATTGGAATGTAGCACCATCATTTTTTAAGCTAATTGGTAGCTTCCGATAGGCGAAAGTTCACCACAGGCAGATGAAGGTTGTCTTATGTTGATTAGCTGGTGAAATGTCAATCTGGTTATACCCCGAGAAACCATCCATGAAAGAGAAAATTACGCTACCAACGCAATTATCAATGATCTGGTCGATAAAGGGCGTAGGGTAGTTGTCTTTCGGACAAGACTTATTGAGGTCCCTATAATCAACATAGACATGAATGGTTCATTTCTTCTTAGTAACCAGAACAATGTTCAAAACCCATTCCGTCAATAATTTCTCAACTTCTGCCTTAATAGCCGCAGTCTTCTTAGGATGGACCGAGCGAAGTTTCTGTCGAACAGGTTTTACAGCTGGGTAGGTTTTAATCTCATGCACAACGATCGAAGGATCGATCACTGGCATCTCTTCATAGCTCCAAGCGAAGGCATCGCGAAATTCTTTAAACAAAGCGGTATAGGAAACCACTTCCTCGGGTGTACAATTAATGCCGAGATTAATATTTTCTACAATACCTTCCTTGATCGAAATATATATTTCGACCGTAGAGGTAATGTTGCCTAAATTCCCTTCAGAAATAACATCTTGCGTAAGTATAGGTGATTAGGGAAATTGGACAACATCAGGGGGGAAGATAGAACATATATCTTCTTGGATTTCTTTGAGAGGTGGAAGAAAAGAGGATCGATGATGGTTATCATCCCAAGGTACGTCGTCGATGCTAAGCATTTCCATTATTGATTCATCAGAAGGAAAAATTTGGGAAATGTAATCGAACACGGACGTCAAGGAATTTAATCACGATGGCATCGAGTAAGTGTCGAGTGCCAAGAGATGTTGGTCATCTGAGGAGGGAGAGGTGGATTGGATGGAAACGTATGAGGTTTCGACTGGACTAAGTAGCATGGTGTCACCTAGTGCATCGAATTCCAATGGACTAGGTACAATCCAAGGGTCAGATGATTCCAAGGATTGGTAAACCATAGTCGAAACCATATTGATTGTGGCAACATGATGTGTGGTGGGTGGAAGTGGTGTAGGGGAGGTACCCATAAGGCTAGAGTCTTTCAACAAGCCAACACCAACGCTTTCATACATGATCTTGTGATCTCCCAGAAAGGGAATATTGTTGGTAGTAGGAGTGCGAGTGTCGGGTGTACAGAAATCTAACTGATCGACGGTGACAATTTTGCCTTGATAAGGAAATTGCACACATCAAAATACTGATGAAGCAACGACATACATAGCATTGAACCAACTTATTCCAAGCCATAAGTTGTAATTGAGGGGAGCATCAACCACCTCAACATCAACAAAGATGGATTTGCTGCCCAATTGGACGGACAAGGACTGCAAAAGTCCATGGGGATGAAAACCTTTCCCGTCGAATGCACATAGCATCATTGAGGATTTGTTAAGTGCGAGCGATTTTAAGCTTTTCCAACAGGCTAAAGACATGACACAAGTAGAGGCTCCCTCATCCAAGATAGTTTGGTGGATTTGTTGATTATGAACAACAACGTCGGCTTAGAAAGCAAGTTGATGAGAGATTCGAGGCAAGAAATTATCCGTGTTCAACATGATAGTGTTGGATGACTCGGGATCAAAAGCGCCAATAGTAGCCAACAGTGTTCTACGTTGACTGGGGCAATGTTGTAGAACTTCTAAC
The DNA here is from genome assembly GCA_009831015.1 of Picea engelmannii. Lineage (NCBI taxonomy): Eukaryota > Viridiplantae > Streptophyta > Pinopsida > Pinales > Pinaceae > Picea > Picea engelmannii. Next base: position 185,171 of record ML814140.1, on the reverse strand, counting down.
GTAGACATAGCACACGGTGCTTGTGCCAGATCTTCAACAATGTTGTAGTTCTGGGCGACATGTGAACTAGGATTAAAGGTAGATTTACGGATAGTTCTCTTAGGAGGGCGTAAGATAGAGTCGAACGCAGGTTTTTCAATCTGAAGTGGTCCAGACAGAGGACTAACGGAGGATGGTGATGGATCTGGTAAAGAATCGTTGGTCACTTTTACTTTGCCAGGTTTAACTGGAGTGTCATAAGTCATAGAGCGAGTGGTTAAATCAATCCCATTGAAGAGATAGATATGGACACTTGTTGAGGCTTCATCATGAGAAGGGTGGTTGGAACTGCCCCCTGGAGAGGGGGTTTGAGCAACCATAGATTGTTGCTGAGGAAAAGGTTGAGTAAGCACGGTAGGTTGGGAATTCCCTTTGAAAAGTTTGGTCACTTCATCGCAATGTGGACAGTCTCAAGTGTAGTGACCGTCATCACAAATAAGACATAAGAATTTCGGCTTCCGTTGTGGTTTCTTTTCGTTAGAAGGTGGTGGGTTTTGAGCTTTGGATTGTTCATTATTGTTCATTATTGTTCTTTTTGGTTGTGTTCTTTGTTTTCTTCTTACCTCCAGTCTGTTGTAAAGGGGCAGATTGAACTTCATTCACCTCAGATATTTGAGTTTGGGGGGAGGTAGAGGAGGGTGCGGTCAAACTGGAGGTGGATGCTGGAGCATATCGATTAGTTGTTCCAGTCGACTGGGACGAAGATTGTTTTTTGACGGAGCCAATAACACCATCCGCATGTGATGAAGATGAAGGTTTGGATGGATCAGTAGTGGCACAGATAGCATTTGGGATTAACTCGTACAGAGTACTAGACTGTGAGTAAACCAGATCTAAGTATTGTGCCCTAGCAATGGATTCCTCTTTTGTGACTACACCACCCATGGTGACATCGCGAGCGATCGGGGGTAACAGTGATTTAGTGAACCATTCCGTCAATAATTGGTCAGGAATGACTTCTTTGATCAACCTTCGTCATCGTCTCCACTCATGAATATGATCAGAGATATGAATGGAGTTTGTCTGACGAAGGGAGGTCAAGAGTTCAGTACCCATTTCATATCAAATGGGTAGTTGAAAGTGTGTGAGAAAGGACATGGCAAGGGAGTTAAAATCTTGGAAAGAAACGCGTGGAAGTTCAATATACCACTTGGCTGCTGAGCCCGTAAGTGTTCGCTGGAATAGACGTAAATGGATAGAGTCATCCATTAAGGAGTTCAATGAACACCATAAATGGAAAGTCATCACATTGTTTTTTAGGTCTTCTCCAGGTTTAACATCAAATTTTGGAATATCATAAGGTAGGTTAGCCGAAATCACTGGCTAGAAAGGATAATGATGTATAGGATCATTGGTCAACCGAGACAAGTTTGGGAGATCCAGAGTAGCAAGGAACAATAGTTGTTAGTTAACCTAAGGGTGATACTTGTGTGGCATAGGAACACCAGTAGGACCATAAACTGGATTAGGTGGATCATTGTAACCAGTAGGTCCTCCTACATACGGTTGTTGCTGACCAAAGTAGAGAGGATTCAAAGAGGGTTGAGAAGAATTTGGGAGCAGACGATAACCGGATGGGTTATGAGGATTATAATTCGATTGATGGGTTTGTCCATAAAGTGGATAGACATTTTTTCCATAAGGAGGATAAGTTTGTTGTTGTCCTTGAGGTTGTTTCCCCCAAGGAATAGTGGATTTCCCGGAAAAGGAGTGTGCCAAGGATTGGGTGTTGTAGACGCATTATGTCCAGAAGGTTGATGATGGGCTCCATTTTGAGGCTGCCCCCCCAGCGTTAGGTTTCCCTCCAAACAGAGGTTGTCCTCCCAACAGAAGTTTCCCTCCAAAAGGAGGTTGTCCCCCGAATGGAGGTTGCAATCCGAAAGGAGGTTGCCCCCCAACATGAGGTTGAGTCCCTGGAATTTGGAAACCAGACATAAACGACTGACCAGTGCCACTTGATGGATTAGAGCCACCAAGACCAGTTCCTCCGGGTTGTTGTAAAGGTATCGAGCTTCCGGGTATAACCCGAGTAGTGTTGACAATGAAAGGATTCAGTGCTCTGTACCCAAGGGGAAGTGATGAAGAAGGCCTAGATGAAAGTGGCGTACCAATGGGAGCTTGGCTAACCACCACATTACCGGTGGTAATAGTCACAACGTGAGGAACTATCGCGAGGGCTCTCAAAACTCAGAAAAATACTCAGAAAGTCAAAATTCCAAGCAAACTCAGTGAATCAGGGTGAGTATGATGAAAGAAAGAGGAAATCAATCAGATCTAAGAATCAGAAACATGATGTGGAGAGAGGTCAAAGAGTGGGAAAAAGGCCAAAACAAGATCTAGGAAAGAAAACAAAAATCAGAGATCGTCCCCAGTGCATTTGCCAATTTCTGTTACAGGTGAATCCTCTTGCAGAAAAGTAGATTCCCTCTTGGTCTCTAGACTCCTAAGGCCAAGACAGAAAAGTGCTTAACGTGGACATTGACATCCTTTTTAGATCTAATTAAGCTAATATATGAAGAGGAAGAAGAACGATGTGTACCTTGTTAACGATGTTTGTCCTCGCAAAATCTGAGTTGAGCTCCAATCCTGAGCTCCTCTATAGGTCATGTAGAACAAACAAAGATACAACGGACTTCATATTCTACTGAGATTAGCTCAAATACAGATCCATCTACTGAAGACAAGTTCATGTGAATCAAACATAAACTTGAAAGAAACATGCCAAGCATGTATGTGTATTAATGAGAACAAATGAAGAGTACTTACAATCCTTTGATGAAGGTGCAACAACTTCTTCCAGCTGTCCTTGTCCAACACCTTTGCTCAAGTAATCTACATTGATTATGCTTCAATGACATCTCACTTATGGGATCATAAGTTTGGTGTAATTCGCAATCTCCATCTATCCTTTCACCATGAGAAGGCCTCCTTATATAGGCTTGGAGAGGCCTAACCACTTGAGATATCTTTGGGATAAGTTGAGGATTCCTCTCCTTCAATTGTGGATATCCCCTAAGATCATGCCTCAACCTTAGATTCGAATCCAACCACCTTTTGATATTAAGGGGATTCTTCCCTGATTTCCTACAACAAACCAAATTTCGCCCAAAATAAGCCAGTGCTCCCTCAAAAAGGGACACAGAGTGTTGGAACGCTCCCCTAGAAGAGGGTACAGAGCACCAGCACTCCCTGACAATATGTAGGGGAGCATTGCCTTCCAAATTTGACTTTTGAGTGGCTTTTTTAGTGATAAGAGGCTTGTACTCCTTGTCAATTCATTTCTCTTCTTCAAGATTAGTCTTTGAGGTGTCTTAAGTGTTTTTACGATGTCGTTAGAGAGACGACATAGACAAGATCATGTTTGCAACACTTGCGATATTTATAACAACGACACTAGACATCATTGCAATGAGTGATTTTGATGTGTAACACTCCAATGCATGGAGTTGGCCCACTAGAATTTCCCTCCCCCAGATGGGGTGACAAGTGGATAGAGCGAGAGGAAAGATGGCATGGGGTGGAAGTGGGAATTAATAACCCCTGCCACCAGCTTCCCATCCATTATTTCAGAATGATCCACACTCATCGGAAAGTTAAGGTAGTGCACCTGGAAAACTTCGCAGGTTTAATGGCCCCCCGTGTGAGCTAGACCGAGCGTACTTTGCTAGGCATCAGGCCTAGGGAATTCGTCACCTCAGATTTCATGGCAAGCCTCCCTGTCAACTTGAGCTGCACTATGAAGGAAAATTCCTTGGTGAATTCTCTCATTTTCACTCTGTAATTGCTCTTGCTCCTCGGCTCTCTCAGAGTTTCTCATTGCAATCTTTCCCCACTAGTTCCTCTGCCCTTTGACCTTACTCCATCGCAGGTCAGTCTCCGCAATCCCTCCACCATTTCAAGAGAAAGGGGGATGTCCAAAAGAGGATCGTTGTATTACAACGCCCTCTCCAGGCACAACAAACTCACCCTCTCCTAGTTAGCTCTCATCGCAATTTTCACCTCTAGCCCTAGGCATAATAACCAGGAATCACCTCAACTTCCCTCATCACCCCATCACATACCTCCTTTGATCCCTAGTAGTCGCCTGGTCGGAGAGGAGGTGCCACCATACGACGAGCACTCGTGAGGAAACGGAGGTGGAGACACCTATACTCTCCCCAAACCAACTATCAGACGAGCACCTCCAAATCATTTTCAAAATTCGACAAAATATTGATGACCAGCTACGCATCCTCAACCAGAGAATGGATATCTTGTTTGATGCATTGTCGAACGCTCCAGCACGGAATCATTGTCAAACATGCAGCCATAATTTTTTATGTGCCTACAACATCCATGGAAGCCTGAGCTCGCACAGGGAATAGCACCTCCAGGTTTTTTTTTTCTCTCCTTCTAGCTTTGTCACTTCTCTAAAGATGGGCAGAGTCTTTGCCACTCAACGCAAGCTAGATGGTCATGGTGACTAGTTTCTGATCATTTTTTTGTTCATTCTGTTTTGTTTAAGCTGTGATGTATCAAACTCTAAGTTTTTTGTGAAAGCTACCTGTTCTGGTTTCCCTTTTGTGGCAGAATAGGTGGCTAATAGATGGCATTGTATAGATATAAGCATAAATTAATATAAGGATCTTACTTCAATTTAAAATATATATATATATATATATTCACTCCAAAAAAAATGTTGTTAAAAACTCACTTATGTGAGTGGTATTCTCTATAGCTAACACAATAGTTCATCCATATTAAATTTAGTCAAAGTTAAATAACTCAACCAAAATTAATGGAACTTGTATTTTGCACCATGATTGGAATTTGGAAACAATTCTTATTGTCAATTTGAAACATTTAACTAATCATACAACATATTTAAGAGATACTTGTTTAAAGAAAAAATCACAATGTATGTTCCATTATAAAATGAAAATCACAATTTTCAATGCCCAAAGTATGATACAAATAAAAGAAAGTATAGGGACATACTACACTTATAAGAGTATAGGTGTATATTGCACTTATTAAAGTTGCATTAGTAATATATATTCATTTCTTTCCTTTTATAATACAATTTTGTATCTTTTAGTTTTTCCCATTCTTCTTTTTGACTTATTGCTACATCACTAAAGTAGGAGTCACAATACTCCAAGTGGGATGGCTACTCCAAGTGGGATGGCTAGAGATCAAAGTTCTTGAAAAGAAACATTTCATTTTCTAAATCCAAGGTGTATGTTTTATGATATCTTTTTGTTCCACTTAAAGGAGTGTCGGTTGCCATGTCCTCTTTGAGGAAAAAAATCATATATGCATTTCTTCTACTTGATCTCTCAAGAAAGGAATGGATTTCCCAATTAACACTTGTGAGTCCTAATTTACCTCATTTTGATCAAGGTTGATATCCAAAATTGATTCTTCTTAAAAGGTCCATCTCTTTGGTTTTGATTTGGTTCCTTTTTTCCTAAAAGGGTGACCATGAGCATGGAGACAAGTAGCTTGTAAATGTCCTAAATTATGATATATCCTGCACCTAAATGTTGTATTATCATAATCCAAGACCTTTGTATATTTAAAATTATTCCATGTCATAATCATTTTGTTTGAAAGACCCTTACTAAGGTCTATCCCAACACAAATGCATGCATGTGTTCATTAACCCGCTACAACACGCGTAATATCTGACTTTATGCAAGTGCCTAAAGCATTCCCAATATCCTCAAAAACTTATTAATACCAAAAATATAATGGCAAATTGGGAAGATGAAATCGAACTAACATTCTACTAACTGACATAGTGTTAGGATCAAATTTAAGAAACCAAAATATTATAAAAAGTCTCACACTTCCCAAAACCAAGAATTCCTCAAACACTTAATAATAATCAACAGGAAAAAAAAAAAAGGTCTTTAAAGCACAAAAAAATCTCATATTTCTTTGTCTAAATCAAATGAATCTACTAAAATTATATTGATATAGCACATCAATACTCATTAAACCTCCAAATAATCAAATCTAATAAACATAAATAGATTACCTCTAATAATGTGAGTTCCACCATAACACCTTCTTCATATATATCTGATTCAAAACATTTAGAATAATAAAGTCCTATTTTATAGTATACTCAAATGACACGGATTTCTAAATTCAGAAATATTTGTTATATTTAACATGTTAAATATTTTGAATACGTTTTACAATAACAAAAATTTTCAATAAGACCTCTATTTTGGATTTCATATCAAGGTGTAGACAAAAAGAATTCTTGCTCATTATGCAGTGTTCGAATTGTTTATTAAAATTTTATAAAGTTAATCTTTTATAGAAAGGACCTTTTTATTAATGATAAAATTTCGTTGAATTTCAAACATAAGTAATGACCCAAATTATACTCATGACCCAAATCATGACCCAAATTATACTCATAGAAGTTTTTTTTTAATTACAAAACTTTTTATAATGTTATTTAGTAATCTTTTAGGGTCTAATGGTTAAAAACATGTGTTTCCTTTTAAGAGGTCACAAGTTCAAATCCAGAGGGGGTAGGGTATGTATACCTCCATAGACTTTATCAGTCAAATCGTTGGGTGGAGGAGGGTCCCTTGTCCCACAAACTAGGGGGTCTCATACACCAATTTGGTGTGGCTTGGCCGTGACCTTAAAAATAGATTATTATTGTTATTATTAAGATCATACTCTTCAAATTGTCAAAATTTTATAAAATATACAAAATATTTATTTATTTATTTGTTCATCTATATATTTTGTATTTTACTAAATTAGTATAGATTAATTTTAACCTCAGATCTATTAAGCATTTAGAGGGATCCAATTTATGGAGATGAAAACATTTTTTAGAATGTAAAACTTGAGGAAAGGTTTTTGCACATCTAGAGATTTGATCCTTCTCGACACTTGATAGATCCAAGGTTAAGACGGATCTATACAGGTGCTACTATATATGTGTTTTGATTATTGTGTCGATTAATTAATTGAGCCCACTTGTTGTTTATATGTGTTTATTTATTTTTATATCTTTTAAAGTTCTTAATTATTTTATTATTATTTTAATATTAATTTATAATTTTGTGATTTTTTTACTATTATTTTAATGTGTTATGTTATATGGACATCTCTCCCATACATTGTAAAACATATTTCGAAACAATATATATAACTTGTGATCAAGAGATGCTTGGAAGCCTACATGTATTACCATTGCATAGATTTAATATAACCTTTAATTGTATAATAAAATGATAGATAATCAATGAGCAAAAATGTTACTAAGGTTACAATTTAGAAAAGAAAATTAAGGAAAATAATAATGTTGTTAATCACTATGGAAATTGTGCTTACATTATTGAACTTTAAGAAAGCAAGTGAAAATGTTTTAATATTTCTATAGATTTTTAATTTCCTTAAATTTATTAAATAGTGAGAATTCGACATAATTTTATTGAGTTTAAAAGATAGAGAATTTTTTTTATAACTAAAATTGAATTATATTAGTACAAAGGGGTTGGGTTGGGTTGCACCAAACAACAAAGTAAAAAGTAAGTACAAAATTTGGCACTAAGTTTATAAATATTTATGCTACTAACAAAAAACTAAATTTAGACATTTCCCTATAATATTTTCAAATCAATTGACAACAATTTGTTTTTACATATTGACCTTGTAAAAAGACTACTTTAAAAAGACTACTTTAAAGTACATTTAGTGGTGCTCAGATACATTACCTAACTTCTTTTACATATTGACATTGTAAAAAGACTACTTTAAAGTACATTTAGTGGTGCTCAGATACATTACCTTGAAACTCCTACTCTCTATCAAGTGGTGATGAGTCTTCTTCGACATCCATGGGTGCTAAATCAATATCTCCAAGGTCTCCATCTGAAATTTCTCCAAGGAGGGATGTTGTTGAGGCTTGGTTAGAAGACGAATGTTGTGACAGAACCAAGGATATGAGATAATAACACTCTGTTTCAAGACCATCAATTCTTCATACCTAGGCCCATAGAAGATTCGAAATGGATGCAATTGTCTACTCCACATCCGCCATTTTAGTCGAGATATATGGAAGTGTTGAGCAGTTTTCTTGAGAAATGTCTCCATGACGTCTTAGAACTCTTTTAATATCGCTCCAATTAGGATCCATTTGTTTACTGATAAGGTGACATCCAAGGTTCCTAAACAAAATTGACCCACTCCAATTTTCAAATCCAAAATTAACGTAGGCATAGATAAGAAGACAACCTTTAGACCATATGATTAAATCAAGGACCTTTTCACCATTGACAGTAGAGGAAATGAACTTGAGGACCAGGGGTTCCTAGTCAAAAACCCAACTGAAAGTGGCATTGAGCGATATTTGGCTTCCATGAGCACCCGACACCAACCAAACTTGGAGACAAACACTTCGAACCTCTAAACACCAACCAGGAACCTCTACACCACACTATCAGGAGAAAGGCCAAAGAACCTCGGTACAAATCACCCAAAAATGAAGCCTCCTTCACATATTATTCCTTGAATGCATCCATCAAACCTCCTATCGACCATATGTTCAAGCCATTTGACAACACGACCTCCAAAACCATCAATCTTCCACTTGTCCTCATTTATAAATTCCATAACACTTAATTAAGGGATGGAATGAACCCCCTCCACTCTATTTAAAATAATTTGACCCTCTCTTAGCCTAGAACCGAGATTGGTCCATGTTGGCAGGTGGGAAATTGCCTCCTGTAACAAGGGACAACTACCCAATCACAAGCCCCAATTAGGCGAGTTTTCGTTTGGGATGGTAGTTTCCAACCGATTCAGTGGGCTTGGTTTTCCACTTAACAAGTTTTCTCTTCAAAAATAGACTTGAATAATTTAAGTTTTAATCTAAATGATCTTAGACTTGCAGAAAATAAATCCTAACTACATAATCATATCTCAAATTGAGAGAAAAAATTAATTATGTGTAGATGAAGAAGATGCATTCTTAAAACCTTTAGAAATAATTCTTTGTTTTAAGAATAATCAAGATATACTAATGACTCTTCTAGGAATAGATATAGACCATTAGCATCTACACTTGAATGATAATCATAAATGATCTTAATACTTTTGAATAAAAAAATGTAACGCAAAAGCTTATATAAACAGAGTATCATATTTCAGCAATTTATAAACAACCTTCAGTTGTTAAATAAACTAGATCAGTTAACATATATGAAGAATAAATAAAAGATCATTGACAAATATGTGAGAAAGAATTCTCACCATCTATCATTGTTTTAAGATTATATAATTATTTCATAAAAAACCATAAAAATAATTGTCCATAAAATAACAAGTATTATATTTGATATGATGAGAAAATTATGAGAGGATGTAAAATAACTAGAATATGGAAAATTAAAGAACATTAAACAAGAATGCAACTATGTAACAATTTTTCTTAATCCAATACAAAAGATAACAACTCTGTTTTAATCAAGATTGAAACCAAAGTTTGTTGAGAACAACAAATTCCAATTCAAAACAAGATCATTTCCAAAAGAGAGAGATAGAGATAATAAAATATATTTGAATAATAATACCAAATGTACTTCAATATTCTGGTCTCTGGTGTAGAAAGAACTTAGCAGTGTTTAGGGAAGAAGAATTGGTCTGCTAACTTCAACATTCCTCTATTGGTTCTTTGTCCTCTTGAATATTTATTCTCAAAATATAATAAGTAACTATCCTACAACTACTCCATATATTTATTACAATTTATTTCTTTCCTTAAAGTCTCAATTTGAGATCTGAGAAAAATCTTCATCTGAAATTTTCAAATAAAAATAAAATTCATGTTCTTGTTGTTGTGAAACATCTATACTTGACATCTGGTTTAACTGCTTTATTGACTATTTTGTATAACAAATCGACTAGAGTCCCGAGAAAAATACCATGTCCTGATTCAAAGGAATAGAACTCATATTGACTATTTCCTGTGAGTTGTCATCACATATGATATAAAATAAACCATTACAAAATTATCGTTGATCTGGTAACAAAATTTAATAGAATCAAATTTGAATCATTAAATATAGGACATCAAGGTTATAAGCATTAATACCTTGTGATTTTAGCATCATTATAGTGCAGGATTTTGGGAAAAGGTAAAGGGATATTCGTTATCAAAATATTTACACAAAGAAGGCAAGTCAATGGAGAAAAATTGTATGGAGCTTTGACAAAAATTATAACAAAAAGTTATCTTTCCTTTAATTCTCAATTTTTATTTTTGTGCTTATTAATATGCCTTCTTGGTTTACACATAACAATCTTTACTTGCAAATTCGTATTCTTATTCTTGATTCTTTTGGTCTGTTTGAGCCATTTGTGTGCATATTTCATCAGTAGATCATTTTACTTTCTCAATTGTTCATTCTCCTCTAGAATCTTAATGCTATGAAATTTGATAGATTCACTTTGATATTTAATAACTTTCTCAAAAAATTTCATTTCTTGCATTTCATTTTTCAATTTTGTTGTAACATCCCCACTATGATCCCCATTTTAATTAATACTTATGTAGATATAATGTGTGGCTATGGCCAAAGCAATGTAATATGCGAATTGTATTTCAATGTTTTAATATAAAATGTGATGCCAGCTGTTAAGGGAACATGGACAAGAGATAGGGGGCTAAATCAATCCACAAGAGAGGGGATTGTCTAGGATAATGTCCAAGAGGGGTCCAAGGGGGGAATTAATGATGTATATTAATTTAACCAATTTTCCTGAATTTGTTATTTGTATATGAACCTTCCCATTTCTTATTGAGTGTTCTCAAATCCAATTATTTAATACATGTAAGAGGGTGGGTGTGAGTGGTCACATCCCAAATTTATTGGGCACATGGGGGTTGAGTAAAATCAGCTTGGGGAAGAGTGCGAGTCAAGAAAGGCAAGACAAAGAGAGGAAATGCCTATGGCTTGGGACATGAGTTTTTAGCGAGTCAATTTTTGTGCATGGGAGGTAAATAGAGAGCAAGAAATAGAGCTTGAAGCTGATGCAACCATGGAGGCTGAATTCTAGAGCAAGCTGGAGAAAATTGGAGCTGGAAAACTGAAGAGCCAGGTTCTCAGGCTTGAAGAGTGAACTCCTGGGTGAGTTGCACTGAAACAGAAAGTGGTTGTTGTTGGTTTGTTGATAGTTTCCCTAGCATCAATTTTCCCTTGATTTCCCAGCTGAGATATTCCTAGTTGTATGTGCTAGAGAGACCCTGATAAGTGAATGGGATGTATGAGGGAGTGAGAACAATGAAGGGGTGCATTCCTTGGGTTGGACATGTCAAGAGGAAGAGAGTTGATGGAAAATCAGGGTAGCTGTAGGAAAATATCAGTTGGGTTGAGAGTTTTATGCGTTGTGAGTAGACTGTGAGAGACCACCCTCTTTTGTCGATTGTTAGCCTCATCTCGGGGGTGACTGGCTGTTGAGATTTTGAATAAACAGTCTATGGTTGGGTGGATCATTCGTCCCAAGCACCTGGTTGCACAACTGTTGTGAAAATATAAGTGTTTTGTCTTGTTATTATGTTAAATTATGTGTTTAATTGTTGTGCATGAACTCTGTGTATTTGGAAGTGATTTATATTATGTTGGAATGAGTTGTTTAGCTACATTTCATGTTGATTATTAGCATGTGGTAGATGAATCTATTTTTTGGTTGTAGAAAGTAGTTAAATATGTTTTAATTCATAGTTGTAAGCTATAGGAAATCACTAATTGTAAATTAATTAATTTAGTTATCAGAAATTTTATTTTGAAGGGTGTTTCGCATCGTAATGTCACCCAGATGGGCCGAGGGATGTTACATTATGTTATCATATCTTCTGGTTCAAACATCAAGCTTGTATGGGCCAATATGGCTACAAATTCATGAAATTCATTGTAGCATATTTTGTTTATTATTGATTTGGGGGGAAAACGAATATTTTAGAGATAAATCCCCAATTTCATGAGTGAAATCTGAGTTTTAATGACTTCAAACGGTTTGAGAGGGTTAATGGAATAGAGAGGTGAAGTTATAGATCAAAATTCGACCTGAAATGGTCAAAATTCAAGTTTTAATGGTCGCCTTTAGAGTTACAGGAAATTGGAGAATCAACAATTGAGATCGTGTTTGATATCATGATTGACGATCGAGATTCATCATGATAAATTTAAAAATCCTAAGGATTCAACCATTTGAAAGGTTGATAGGATCAACAACTAGGATTAAATCGATAGTTGTGAAAGGGATCTAAGCCTTCCAGGCCTCGGGACTTCGAGATGTTGGAACTTCACAACATCCAAAACTCCCCGAAGGAAACCGGTCGAAATGGTGATCGGACAGTTGACCGAAAACTGGCGGTTTCCTATCCATTGTCGTGGGATCCACTTTATCGTTAAACCCTAACCAAATTTTCAGTTGTGAACTAACGTGAGCCGTAGATCTAAGGATCTTTGGAATCCTTCCTGACTATTGGATATACGCTATGGTCAAATTCGGTGTTAACCCACTCCAAGAGTAAAGGTGTTAAATGACCAGAATCCCCAAATTTCGAAGTTGTGAAGTAACTATGGTCGTAGATCTAAGGATATTTAGGATCTTTATTAACCATTGGATATGCGCTACGCTCAAATTCAACGTTGACTCACTACGAGAGTAAAAAGGTGTTAAATGACCAAAATCCCTGAATGTTGAAGTCGTGAAGTAACATGGGTCATATATCTAAGTACCTTCCGGATATTTCCTGAATGTTGGATATATGCTACAATCAAATTCAGCGTTAACCCACTCTGGGAGTAAAAAGGCATTAAGAAACCAGAATCCCCAAATGCGAAAGTCGCAAAGTAATTTGGGCCTTAGATCTAAGGTTCTTCGGGACTCTTCTCTATCGTTAGATCGAGTATAGTGGAAGGATAGAGTAAGTGGTACCAACCGACAACAAATAGTCATCCTTTCTTTATGACCTCTACGGTAGGTAACTCTTCGAGAATTATTGGTTAAGGACTGTAAGGGACGCGGAGTCACAAAATCCTAGAGAGATGAAATCCCACCAACCATTAGATTGTGGGGAAGAATTCAAGAGCGATGTCAGCCGTTGATTTGAGGGTTTGTTGGGATCATTTCTCAATCGTTCGATCTATTAATGAAAGGACAATGTAAATACTTCGATAAGAATATCTTGAAAGCTGAAGGTCAGAGTACGTGGAAAGGAATTCAGGAACTTCGTAACTCTGGAACTCCAGGACTCAGGGAGATTCGAAGATATAGGAAGATGTGTTAAATGTCGAAGTGTCAAAGCGCCAAAGTACCAAAGTGTCGAAGCACCAAATTTTCCCATGTTGAAGTGCCAAACTCCAATTTGACAGACCCGCATATGCTATGGTGATGTGGCGTACATGGATGGTTCCATGTGGCATCGTGGGATTTGTCATGAGTTAAGTGTGGGACCCCCTTGCCAAGTCTAAACCTTGTGTTAAGTGCAGACAAATATCAACTGTTGGATCTAAGGGTCGATCGATCCCCACCATATATTTTGGAGCGAAAGGAGACTTCAGCACTTCAGGTCTCCGAAGATGTTGTAGACTTGTACAAGAATGACAGAGGGTCGAAGGCCCAGTATCCGTGAAGACTGGGAGATATTTCCTGCAAAAGGAAGCCACATCATCATCAAGGGATGATGACCCAGGTCACGATCGTGCCATGTCAAATGGAATGAGAGAGGTGAAGCTACATGGATGCCATGTGGTGAAGGGGATGGGCATTGGCCAAAGACACCTCGAAAAACCTCAGAAGGTTATAACTTTCAAACCAGAGCTTGATTTTGGGCAAGGTTTCAGTCGTTGGAAATCTATTTCATAGAACAATGCATCTAGGGAATAATAGTGTGAACGATGAAATGTGTCCTTCATAAATTGATGAGGAAACAACATGTATTTCAATTAATGAAATGTTATATAATACGCATGTTCTAACATTAATTATTACATGCACATTTCTTGCAGAATTAGATGTACAGAAAGAAACTTTGCTTCTTATATGAGGACTGGATTTATGGAATATGCTCAAGGATATTATAGCCATGAGGAAGAGATTAGAGATCTGCATGTTAGCATGGGGAATTCTAAGACATAGTCAAATGTAAGAAGAGATAGGAAAGATCTTGTCACTATGAGAATTTTTCATAGGGAAGTGCAGAGCTACGGAGATGATAATGAAAGGATTATGAAGGATCAAGAAGAGATACTTTAGAGCTTAAATATGTTGCATAAGAAAGTCAACAAGGATTCTGGCACCAAGCAAGCAGCTAGTGCTAGACAAGTATCAGCATCGAGATCCCGTAGCAAAAGGGATGATCATGGAAATAATAGGCATTCAAGAAGCATGAGCAGGCACCATCATTCTCCAAGCCAGTCCACTAGAAGAACTAATGCAAGCTCAGGGCTAGGGAGCATCCCAATTGTGTCTCCTATTTGGATAAAAAGAATAAGGCCTGAGGAAAACATCTTGCAAGGTGAACTCAGGAAAATCAAGCCACCTACTTTCAGTGGTGAGCACAGAAAAGGACAAGAGGTAAAGGCATGGCTATTGGAAATGAAGAAATATTTCCAGATGCATGATTACCTATCCTGGGTAGAAGCTATAATTGCCACATACCACTTGCAAGGAAAGGAAGCCATGTTGTGGGATGAACTTAAGCAAGCCAAGAACCTCGATGAGAAAAGGATCTCATGGAGGCATTTCAAAGGATATTTCCAAGAGAAATTTTTGTCTAAACGTTACTATGAGAGAAAGATGAAAGAGTTCTTTGAACTCAAGTTGGGAACCATGGAAATGGAGGAATATGAGAAGTGGTTCTTTGAATTGTTGAAGTATGTTGACTTCATCAAGGATGAGAAGGTTAAAATCTAGCGGTTTCTAAGTGGTTTACCCTTCTTATATAGTGACAAGATTCAATATGATAACCCCAATACCTTGGAAGAAACCATAAGGAAGGTAAGGCACCTTTATGAACAAAGCAAAGGAAGGCGAATGTTCCAAAAGGATTGGAATGACAATATCAAAGGGAAAAAGGATCAAAGATAGAAAGGTTTTAAGCCACCCTTTTTCATAAACAACTTCCATGCAAATCAGCAAGGCCAGGAAGCCCAAAATGAGCAAAATAGTGCAAATTTATTTGGGAAAAATCCAAGGAAACAACCTGTTCAATGTTGGGGAAGTGAGGGGAATCAATTATATAGGGACTCCCCTCATAAAGGAGAAATAATGAGGATTATCCACAACATTCACGAGACTGAAATAGTGAAATACATGGGAGGAAGCATGCCAAGGATTTATGCAGCCTTGGACAACAAGTAGGCAGAATATCAATCCCCCATGATCGAAGTGGAAGGTAAGATTGATAACCAAACCATAACAATTTTAATTGATTCCATATCTAGCCATAGTTTCATAAATGTTAACATTGTCGAAAGATTTCACTTGCAAATAAGTAAGCATAAGAAATCTTGGTTAGTTTAGTTAGCCACGGGAGCTAAGAGGAAAATCAATGAATTGGTTAAATATTGTCAAATAGAAATGAATGGACTTAACATGAAGGTATATGTAAACATCATACCATAGGTTTCATATGATTTTCTAATTGGCATGGATTGGTTGGAGAAACATCATGTTGTCCTAGATTGTTACCACAAGACAATCACATGTCTTGATGAGGAAGGGAAACAAGGCAAGATTAAAGGCATTCCAAGAATTGTAGTTGTTAAATAGATTTCAACTATGCAGTTGAATAAAAGCTTCAGAAAGGGATGGAAAATGTTTGTAGCCCATATGGAGGAGGCAACCAAAGATAAAGTGGCAAGCATTGAAGACCATCCGGTCTTGAGGGATTTTGAAGATGTTTTAGATAAATTCAAGGATTTCCAACAAAGAGAGACATTGATTTCTCTATTGAATTGGTACCAGGAGATGCCCCAGTGTCCAAGACACCATATAGAATGGGTACAGCAGAATTGAAGGAGTTACAGATGCAGCATGAAGAGTTGTTAAAAAAGGGGTATATTCGCCCAATTGTGTCACCTTGGGGAGCCTCGATTCTTCTAGCATAAAGAACCTATCATGACCATTATTATCCTATAATCATGATGAGAATTTAACCTTAGCTATCATATTTTTGGTTTAGAAGCTATGTCATTATATGTTGATGAGAAAGACCAAAGTCATCACAAATTTGAATCTTATGCTATATCTCTTGATTTAATGAGTCATTATTGGAAAAATTGCTTGTGGGATCATTATCCTTGATCTCAAATTCGCTACTCCCAAGAGTAAGAAAAACTTGTCCTTTGTAAAGTCCATCTTTTACCTATTGACAAGTATTGTTGATCCACCCCTTAATGATGATCTTCCCGATGAACATATGTTCATCATTTAGTTGAATGATCCTTGGTATGGTGATATTCCATTTTACTTACACACTAATAAATCCAATCCTCACCTATCACATGATGATCAACATCATA
>ML814140.1:148838-162154 GCA_009831015.1 Picea engelmannii | reverse complement strand
CGATAAACTTGGTGGGTAAGGGAATCGTTAGGGAGGTGAGAGATGAGAACATCGAGAAAGGGGATGGATTTGTCCTTCTCCATTTCCATAGTGAATTGGATATGGGGGGGAATGTTACTTAAATGGTTGAGGAAGGAATTCAACGAGGAGAGACCATGAAGCTAGATAACGAAAGTGTTATTGACGAATATGAACCAACATTTAGGGTTGAGATGAAATTTATTGAGGGTTGAGGTCTCAGAGTGCTCCATGAAAATGTTAGAAACCACAAGGGATAGAGAAGACCCCATGGCTATTCCTTCAGTTTGTTCATAGAAAGTTCCTTTAAAGGTGAAGAAGGTAGAGGTTAGGCAGATTTCAATTAGCTTTATAGTTTCATGGTCCACGATCTTGGAGATGAGGTATAACGCTTCAGGGATAGGAACTTTAGTAAATAAAGAAACAACATCAAAGCTGACCAGTAAGTATTGGTCATCGAGTTGAAGATCATGAGTTTTTTTGGATAAAGTCTGAGGAATCTTTAATGAAGAAGGAAGGTTTTTCGGTAAAGGGTTTAAGTATAACAACCAAAAAGCAGGAAAGAGCATGGGTGGGGGAACCAATAGCGCTAGGTGGGGGAAAGAGCAATAGGTGGGGGAACCTTGGTTAAATTCTCGTCCAAAAAAATATTACAACTCTCAACAGAGAAAATATGTTGACTTTTTTCTTGGCCGGGAAATTGGAAATTATAACCCAAAAACACCTAATTCTCAATAAATTGTCAACATATCTTCTAGAACTTGTGGAATCAAAATTTGATGGCCAGAATGAAAGATACGAGTTTTGGAAGTATACCCCAAAGACAACTTAAACTTGAACTCATCTAAATGAATTTTTAATTTGGGGGTCATGCCTTATTTATATTTTTTTCCATATTTTCTTTTGTTCCATACTTCATATGAGCCTCATTTAATCCATTGTTTGTGTCATTGGCTTCCTCATGACATCAGCCATATTTTATGGTTAGGTACTTGATTTGAGAACCCCTTTTTCCCCTTTATGTTCAAATGCATATAAATTGAGTCGAGGACCTTCATTTTTCATGGCATCTATACCATTGGTTTCTTTTTCATATGCACTTTAACCTTGTTGCATCAAGATGTGCTTTCTACATCCCAAGTGGGTGAGATGTGTCACGTTTGTAATACATGTCAACTTAAAAAAATAATTAGTATAAAAACTATCTATCCATATGCACTTTAACCTTGTTGCATCAAGATGTGCTTTCTACATCCCAAGTGGGTGAGATGTGTCACGTTTGTAATACATGTCAACTTAAAAAAATAATTAGTATAAAAACTATCTATCTATCTATCTATCTATCTATCTATCTATCTATATATATATATATATATATATATATATATATATATATATATAATTTGGGAAACATTTAAATACAATTACTAAATAGTTTCACATTAAATTTTGCAGCCCAATATTCATTATATTGTAACATCCATCCCCATATGTTGGTCCAATATAATATTTTACAAAATTAAAAATAGGGTAATAATAATGATGCTCAAATGTCATTAGAACTTTTCTTTGTTGTTTATGTTTATTGTTTGTAGTCAATGAATTTATATGTCTAGAACATTTCATATAAATTAATTAAATGTAGGAATTGCACAAAGTATTA
Organism: Picea engelmannii; assembly: GCA_009831015.1. Lineage (NCBI taxonomy): Eukaryota > Viridiplantae > Streptophyta > Pinopsida > Pinales > Pinaceae > Picea > Picea engelmannii. The sequence continues at coordinate 160,473 of ML814140.1, read as the reverse complement.
TGTGCATCTACAACCATATGCTACTGATGTAATGTTAATAAATTAAATTAAAAAAAAAACAGTGAGCTTAGTGAAAATGAAAAACAAATAATTACCAAAGGGAATCATTATAATAAATAAACTAGCATATATCCATCTTAGCTTTAGATCTATCAAGCATCGGGAGGGATTAAATCCCTTGAGATGCAAACAATCTTTTGAGTGAAAAACTTGAGGAAACGTTTGCACCTCAAGGGATTTGATATATTTCAGTGTTTGATTGATCTATAGTTAATATGGATCTATGTTGGTGGTATTGATTCCATGTGTGTAGGTAGCTTCTATGAGCACTATTTTTTCTTGCGATTATTTTAACAGACTCATTGTTGATCTTTTACGTATAATTCTTCAAAATAGCATATAGCGTACATATTCATTCTAATCATGTTGTAGTTTCCCCATTTTTCACCCCTGAAACATGCTTGTAGGAACCCAATCCCCATTCAAGCAAGTGACCTTTAAGCCCATCCTCCTTTGCATTTTCACTTACCTAGAAGTTACATTTTACCTACATGGGTCGTTGTGGATTAGTACCCCATTGCATGATTCTCACCCATGTCGTTATTTCCCCATTAGGATCAAGATTCCATATAGTCCATGTCCCATAATTTAGACTCATGCTCATTCTCATCATGATTACTGGATAGTTTCCCCATAGTCCTAAGCAGTTCAATTATATTGGCATTATTTTCTACACTTCATTACAATTCGTTGGCCCTCCACCTCATCCATATTGTGAATATTGCTTGCATTGTTTTTACACTACTTGTCTACCCTCAAGTAGATTACCATCAATGCCCACCCCCTAATTGTTCCATTTGCCAACATTATCTTGCATTGATCCATTTGGTCATCTTTAGGGAACTAATGTCCTTTCTTGTATCATTATCCCAATTCATTCATTCTTTTTGGAAACCATAAAAGTGCTCATTTGCATGCCCTCAATGAATATGATCTCTTTCAACAACATCCCTAGTTTCCCTTATTCAAAGCATCTTGTGAATAGTTACCCATGGAGTCATCTTGTTTCAATCCCCATCAGGCCATATTGAAACTATTTATAGACCTCCCCGAGTCGTGACTCATTTCAATTTGTCTTTCTTGGTCCTCAATTGTATCCTACTTCCAAGTTGTCATTATAATCCCCTTGCTCATTTTTCACTATTATCCTTGGAGTTATACATCCACTACCAAGTTAGCCTTCCCATTATGCTCTAAACAAGAGAAGTATTTAGTCCACTACTCTTTGACCTACTTGTCTATTATTGTATCAATCATAGTTAGTCTCATTTACTATCCTCTATATCATACCCCATATTGGTTTGAGATAGTGCCCTATATTTTGCTTCCAACAGACCTTTCCTTATTGACATCAACACATTTATTCTAAAGGTTTAGTCTACAGGCATCATGTACCTTAGCCCCATTTTCCTCATTAATGGGTTACCTTAGATTATCTGAGAGCCATTATTTCTCCTTGACTTAGTAGTTTCTCACACGCTCAACTTCAACTCATTATTGTATCATTAAGAATTGTACATAGTATTGTGTGGAAAATAGGTTGAATATTTCGCTATGGTATTTTGGTCAACTATAGGGTTTGCCTTGGCTCATTACTTAGGTCACATGATAAAGAAAATGAAGGATAATATTGTCAAAGTTCTCATGACAAAACAAATGAGAAAAATTAGGCCGATAATAGTTGGTCTCTTATGTATGAGGTCAGGAGCAAATCGTATGGTCGAAATACATCACGAGTTTCTTTCCCGGAAACCATGAGAACATAATCAAACACATAATAGAGTAGTCAAAGAGGGAGGACAACCCACAATGGAATCTGGATACCAACATGAAAATAACAAACAATGGGGTAAGGAGGATGCAATATGATGCATCATCAAACCAAGGTTAAGGATGATACAATCTAGTAAGCTAAATACATAAATGTGGTCGATATCAAATTTGCAATGAATATATTTGAAGGAACAATATCACTTAGAGGGGTGCCATATAAGAACAATTGAATTCCTATTTAGTGGGGCCAAGATCTAGAACGAGATAGTAAGAAGGAAGCTCATCACCAGTGGGTCAAGAAAAATATGAAATAGAGCCAAACAGATCCAGGAAACTACAACTAATGTTGGATAATTTTCACCAACAGAAACTAGACAATATATTTCATTTCCCCTCCACCTCATCCATATTGTGAAGATCGCTTGCATTGTTTTACCACCACTCATCTACCCTCAATTAGATTACCATCAATGTCTACCCCCTAGTTGTTCCATTTTTTATCATTCTCTCAAATTGATCCATTTCGTCATCTTTATGGCACCAATATCCTTACTTGTATCATTATCCCATTTCATTCATTCTTTTGGGAAACCATAAAAGTGCTCATTCGCGTACTTGAAATGTATATGATCTCTTTTAACAACATCTCTAATCACCCTCCTTCAGAGCATCTCTAAATATTTTGATATTATAATTTTATAAATTGGAATCGTAAATATTTGGAATTTAAATAAATATTTTTAGGAGATAATTAAGTTGTAGCATGAATTAGTCGACTGAATAGATTCAAACTAGTCGATCCATACCATTGTTAGAGAAATCCATTCACAGTTTGTTAGTTTTGTTTTTTTTTTAAACTTAATTTATGTGAGTTTGAAATCTTTTCGAAAATATGATTATGCATCATAAAAAGTTGAAAAACAAATAAAGCCAAAAGGTATCCATTCCATTCATTATGTTTTTTAAACTTTTAGAAGGTGGTTTTATAAATTTACTTTTAAACCTTTCTTTTTAGTGGAGTCAAATTTTCATTTCTTTTTCTTGAACATGGCAATCATTACATGAATCGAGTACCTAGTACTCCTTGAGCAAGGAGGTATAGCCTATTTATTTGGAGCTTATCTAGTTAGATGGTCAGAAGTCTGAATTTGGAAAAATATCATAATGTATTTTATAATATAAGGAGTTTTTAATTTGTCTACATTTTATCAACAGTCTTACTCTTTATCAACAGTCTTATTCTGGCAGACCTATTTATTTTTAATTCCAGATTTAGAGTTGACGAATTAAAAATATCTCTTTCTTTCTTGGTTGGCCAAATTCATTCTTTGTTTCAAGATTTCACTCGTATTTAAGATAATAAAAAGGAAATCACAAGCAAGCAAAGAAGTAAGTCAAAGCCTGGGTGAGGCGGGCATGGTAAGGACAATCATAAGAATGGTAAGGACAATCATAAGAGCCATCCTCCCTAAGTTGTAGCGAGGTATTCACTTTGAACGGTAGCGATTGGATACCAACGTAGAGATGGATTGCTAAACGAAACTATATTTACTCCCATCAAATACATACAATTATGTGAACTAAAATGGTTTTTTGTGAAAAATATAAATTATATCAACATATTATATAGCTCTACAAGGTAAATGAAAATAAAGTGCATTATCGTTGCAAAAGCAATTGCAAAGTCGTTGAATCCTTGACAGTTTCATGCTTCGCTCTACCACTATCATCAATAACGACATTCACCCTTTTTTGAAACACACAATAGGCATGCACAAAGCTTTTCTTGGCAGGAAAAGAAGTGAAACAAATAACCGATCACATTCCTAGGTGGCCAGATATGTGCATAAGCTTTACCATTAAGCCTATGGGCTTTACATAATTTCAAAATGTCCAGAAGTGTTGTTAGGGCATTGGGAAACGTTGGAGAGATAGAAATTTCATCATCATAGGTCTCCTAGTAAGTAATGTTTATTGCTGCATATGTATGCTCGTAATTAGTTCCATGCGGACCAAGAGAAGAAATCTCTATTCCATGTATTCTGGGATGATGATCTAATATGAGAAAGGTGTTTTACAAAACTATAAGAGTAGATCCAGTAACCCACCACAGATGATAACAAATGCATAAGCATGTTGGAGTTGGAATAGCAAAAGTTGGCTGATGTTGGGAATGTGCAGTGCACGTCCACATAAACTGAAAAAATTATGTATGTGATGAGTGTGCGCAAATAGAAGGTTCCCACACCTAGTAGGAAAAGTGAACGTACAGGAAGCTTGACAGAGAACGTGGTTCTGCCACAAAAAATGTTGAATGTGCACCGAGGCAGTTCTTGCGAACTATATCTATAGATGAAGAGAAGTAGGCATCACATCGCCCAAGTGAGCTGGAGGAATTATGCTATGTTACAGATCTGTAGTAGATAAGGATAATGGTTCTCTCATAGTGCATGCTGTATCATAATTATTTTTTTTAATAATGCCATAAACAAAAAATCCTACCATCTGGATTCCACACATTGAAATTAGACCAAAAGTGGAGCTCCCTCCAATTCCACCTACGACGCTCCAGTGAGAGCCACGATGAGTTGTTGGAAGATCCATCTGCTGCCAAGTGGTTACACATTTCATACAACAAATGTTTTCCAGATGGTTCACTGGTTTTCTAGGGCAATCCAAGCAGCAAATCAATGGTCAAGATCTTCAGACGAGCATGACAAATCTGCTCGGTAAATATCGGGCAGCTTCCACATTGCTAAGGAGGTAGGCATTTCTGCCATAGATTATCAGGCGAGGTTTCCACCATTTCTCATATTTCAATTCTGTATTCGAATGTTTTTGGGTTTTCTGACTTACTTATATTCTGAGGCAGATTCGGATTCAGATTGACACATCCTTAATTTATATGGGTCATGTGTTTTGAGTTGGGTTCTGTTCGAGACATCCTTCATACTGATTTGGGATGTTCGAGACATCCTTCATACGGACCGGTCATTTGTTTTGAGGTGGGCTCGTGGAATACACTTTTGAAAGCGGTTGGGAAGCTTCTATAAGCTTCTATGGAATCAGTAATGGTATTGTGTAATCGACAACTTCAAGCATGCTAATGTAATTGCAACCCCACAATTCTACACTGAACTATGTCTCCGAAGGAAATTTCTCCAAATAAGATTCATCATTGGAATGGAAAACAGAAATAGGGTTCTATGCCTTCGAAGGAAATATTTCCAAAAAAAATTCATCATTATCACTCAAATGGAAAATAGATATTCATCATTGGAATGGAAAATAGAAACAAGGTTCACCAAGTACCTGATAGAAGAAAAGATATTTCTCTATTTCTTCGTAACTATGTTTAGCTCTCCAATTTCCATTGTTCCATCAATTTTTCAATAATTGAAATAAGCTAGTTGAGGTGGTTTCTACACTACATCAGATAGCAAAGGCACTTATGAGAGCTGAAATTGCATAGAAAAGGAAGTGATGAAAGCGGAAGATGCATATCCAAAATATGGGAAGGCATGGATGAAAGTTGAAGGTTGCATATCCTAGCAAAGGTAGTCATGAAAGCAGAAGATACAGATCTAGAAGATGGGAAGGAACAAATGAAAGAAGAAGGATGCATAGCCATGAGATGGTAAGGAACAAATGAAAGAAGAAGGATGCATAGCCATGATATGGGAAGACACAGATGAAAGTGAAAGGCGGTAACGAAGATAGAATGGCATGGCAGTGCAGGATAAGGTTTTGGCAGGAAAACTGACATTTGAGTGTTAATGCAGGCAAATTGACATGAGAGCACAACAGTGTAGGATAAGTTTTTGGCAGGAACATTGACATTTCAGTGTTAATGCAGGAAGATTGACATGTGACAGATTGTGGTCGATTCATAAACAACTTCATTAAACTTTGGGTTATAGGTTATCTAACATTGCAGAAAACAGAAAATGCGTTGTGTTGGAGCAAAGCTCATTTAAAGACTAAAAATTTAGGATAAATCCTATTTAAAGACTGAAAACTTAGGATATCTTATGAAGTTTTGCAATAAGACTCCCATTCTATTAACCAATAGAATGGTCGATAAAATCGATTTAAATATTAAAAAAAAAAAATCTTTATTTTTTTCCTATGTATATGTTTGAAACAACAAAAAAATATTTGCAGTCAAACTAAACTAATTGACTGTCAACACCGAACTAAATTCTATAGTCCCTATGCCTTCGGAAAGGACTAATAAATAATATTGATTAAGTATATTATGTCTTCAATTAATTAATTATTATTAATTATACTATTATTTAATAATTGTTTTATTAATTTTTATTAACTATATTATTATTTAATAATTATTATTGATTAATGTAACACCCTGTTTCCCCCAGTTTGTAAATATAACTGGACTGGCCAAGGACTATGGCAGACTCATAAGTATGAATATGTGATGTAAATGGACCTTGAGGAAAATGTCAATGAATGTGAATGATATTTTAATTATTGCAGGACTGCTGAGAGGGTATGTGAAGAAAAAGAGACCACGATGGCGGTGGAAGGCACCCGAAAAGGTGGCGTTAACTTCCACCAAGAATAAAAATACCGTATTTGGACTCCACTGGCCCGGAGAACCAAAAGCGGCTCCCTGGCCCTGAAATTTAATGGCTCGCAGACTGGTAGGCGGATGGATTGATGAGGGATGGGATGGTGAACCGCCCATCCATAGAGCCGTCAGGCCTGATCAGTGCGAGGGTAATCGCGCCACACGCAACCTCGTGAGAGGATAAGGCGTATGGTAGAGTCAATTGAAAGGGAAGACGCGAGGGGAACTCTGGCATTACACAGAGTGAGTGATAGCAGAGAGGAAGGATTGCAACCTTCGCTCCTGGTCACTGGAAGACGAAGAGATGCAGTCTTAGAGCATCGTGGTCTCAGCTCGGGGGTGGCTAGTGGTAAATCCATTGGGAGTCGCTGAGCCTACGGATGGGTGGAAACGAGCACCCCTCTCAGTAGTTGCACCCACTTCCGGTGTTATTTCTGATAAGTATTTTATGTATTGCATCTTGAAATTCATACACTGATATATATATACTCACAACACTGTGAGATTGTGAACGATTTTAGTGTAAGAATGTCTGTGAATGTTTCGATGATAATTAATGGACATATGCTTGTAATAGAGGAAGCCATGCACGGCTTATGTCGATAAAAATGAATCTAATCATGCCCAGGTTGAACTAAGTCAGGTATCCAGTCCGTTCTCAGGAAATTGTTTCCCTTATCTGTATCCAGGAATGCCCCGGAATAGACCTCTTCACGGAGATTCCCTCCTTAGAAAGGCTTACCAAGAACTTGGAAAAAGGACTTGAATGTGTAGGTCTTGACAACTCTGCACGAAGAGGAATGACCCTCTTAAAATCCCGAAGTAGCAGCGTAAGGATAAGTAGTGATCAACGGATGAGATCCTGTCGAGAATCTGTGGTCGTTCACTACCGTTAAATCGAAGGAATAAACGAGGGAGAAAATTGCCTTAACTCTTTTTCCTCTATCTTCGTGAATAGCGAGGAAATCGGAATTGTAGACCCCCAAGGTCCATGAGAACATCTGGACCGTTGGTTTTCCACGTCCAAGGAGTAATGGGAAAGGGCGCAGCATCGGGACCAATCTGAGCCGTCAGAGCTTAGCTAGAAAACCCGACAGTCGTTAGATCTATAGGAAGATGGATGAGGGTTAAGCCCTCGTGAATAGGAGTCTCACGAACTCGGGGGTTCGCAAGGTAAAAGTCCAAAAGTTGGATGCTCTAAGTCGCGAGTGGAGAATCCATGAGAGGATCTGAGCCGTCCATCCGAGGAGGACAGGTGGCAGAGATCCAAGGGTCTCGCGAACTCGGAGATTTGCAAGGTAAGAGCCCAAAAGTTGGATGCTCTAAGTCGCGAGTGGCGAAGCCACGAGAGGATCTGAGCCGTCCATCCGAGGAGGAAAGGTGGCAGAGATCCAAGGGTCTCTCGAACTCGGAGATTCGCAAGGTAAGAGCCCAAAATTTGGATGCTCTAAGTCGCGAGTGGCGAAGCCACGAGAGGATCTGAACCGTCCATCCGAGGAGTACAGGTGGCAGAGATCCAAGGGTCTTGTGAACTCGAAGATTCGCAAGGTAAGAGCCCAAAAGTTGGATGCTCTAAGTCGCGAGTGGCGAAGCCACGAGAGGATCTGAGCCGTCCATCCGAGGAGGACAGGTGGTAGAGATCCAGGGATCTCGCGAACTCGGAGGTTCGCAAGGTAAAAGCCCAAAGGTTGGATGTTCTAAGTCATGAGTAGTGGAGTTCCGAGAGCCGAGAACAAGAGAACACATGGAAAAACTTCAAGGTAGGGCCTGCATGATTGATGGGTGGACACACGTCGCCTAGAAAAGGGAGTCAAGGCTCCATTTACTTCTCGTGTCTCGGGGATTCGCGGGGAAAGGGCATGAGAACTCAACACTTGGACTTACGAAGTCGCGAGTAGTGAGAGGAAGGATTAAATAGCACTTCTCGAAGGTTCGTGAAGGGAAGGTGCCAAGATTTGACGCTGCAACTCGTGAAAGGGCGAGTTGTGAGCAGTTTGAAGGGAAGGTCAACCTTCGTTGACTTTCAAGTCTCGGAGGATCGCATAAAGGAGGAACGAGAGTTCAACCGTTGAACTTACGAAGCGACGAATAGCAAGAGGAGCTAGAGTTTAGCCTAGCCGACGGTCATGCGTAGAGGACGCTGATAGAAGGAAGCTATACCCATTTCGTGGCCTCGGGTATCGGCGATTTGTGAAGAAAATTCGAGGGTCTTCGACTCACGACTCGCGAGGTCGCGAGTTGTGAAAGGCGCATGCATTTAGGCACGTATGTGGTCCTATCGAACTAGGGACTAAAGGAAGGGAGTTAGTTCTTTGTCGTTAAGCGGTGGGTAGATCTGGACGGCCAAAATCTGCGCGCCCAGATCTACGGACAGGGTTTCATTCCAAAGCCCCCTCGCCATTCTACCTTCAAGATTGGACTCAATTGTATCGCTGAGTCGTGAAACACAAAAAGGCGCCTGGTTTGTTTGGCCTATGGTCCTAACCCACGGTCACAGGGAGTTGAACAGGGAAGAACTAGCCTGCACTAGACCCCGTAGGACTTCGGGGATTCTGTTCCTTGAGGATGAACGAAATTTTTTTATTATTTAGGTAGTGGGTATGTTACAAAGTGGTATCAGAGCATGGTTACAACACTTGTCCTGATTGGGCTCATGCACCAGTCGTGCATAAACCTCGTTCGAAGCACTCCTATGAGGAGTAACCCCTGACTTAACTATCTTACCCAGGATTAAGAACCTGGAAAATGAAAACCCGACTGTGTGTGCATGTGAAAGAGTTATGAATTTATGCACCATTTATAAAAATGAATTTAACTCTTGACTAATAGTCAGCGTTTGTCTTTTCAGTCAAGCGGACGATCAACCGCATGAATCTACAAATGCAGAGTATGGTCACTCACCAAGAGGTGGGAGAAGGCTCCCACAACAGAGATGAAGAGTCTGACGAAAGAAGAGAAATAGGAACCCCTCCAGGCCTAGCTGAGACTGTGAGGAATCTCATGGTCGAATTGCAAAGCTACAAGGCCGATAATGAAAGGATGATGAAAGAACAAGAAAAGCAAACCGAAATTAATGCAGTTCTACTGCAGAGCTTATCCGACCTACAGCAACAAATGCAGCATGAACCTGAGATGCAGAATCGTGGTCATGTCAGTGGCCACACTGAGAGAAGCACATCCAGAAAGGTCCACCCCAGAGGTAAAGGACCAGTACCAGACGATTCCACTGAGAAGGAAGATGGTGATTCAGAAGACTCTTCTAGTAGCAGGATCAGTTCCTATTCTCAAAAGAAACAGAAGAAGCAAAAGACTTCCAAGAGTCATAAATTTGAAGAATTCAGGAAGGCCAAACCTCCCTCCTTCGACGGCGAGATAAAGAAGGGAGAGGAAGCTGAAGCTTGGCTACTTGGACTGAAGAAATATTTCAGAGTCCATGATTTCTCAGAGAACTTGAAGGCCTGAGTGGCCACTTTCAATCTGAACGAAAAGTCTTCCATCTGGTGGGAAGACCTTAAGAATATAAAAGGGGTCCGCGAGGAGGACCTGTCTTGGAAACGGTTCAAGAAGTACTTCCGGAAGAAGTATTTGTCGGAAAGGTATTTCGACGATAAGGCTAAAGAGTTTTACAAACTCAAACTGGGACAACTTACTATGGAGGAGTATGTCAACAAATTCCTTGACTTACTAAGATATGTACCCTACATCAAAGCAGAGAAGGCAAAGGCCCAACGCTTCATCAGTGGGCTACCCAAAGAATACCGGAACGGAATCGAATTCGACGAGCCAAAGACCCTAGAAGACACTATACGAAATACAACATATTGTCATGAACAATATGGACATCGGGCAGAGTCTCGTGGAGACTGGAAACAAAAGAATGGTTCAAAATTTCAGAAGAAAGGGAGCAAATCCTTGGGATTTAAAAACTACAAGAAGAACCACAGAATGAACTTTCCAACCCGGAGTGTACTCCAGCAGAAATTTCCCTCGGCGGACAGAAATAAAACTTCTGGACCTATACCAGTAAAGACTGATAACCCAAAGAGGAAACCTTTGGAATGCTGGGATTGCAGAGGAAATCATCTCTGGAGAGACTGTCCACTCCAACAACAGAACAGTCGGAAAATTTATAACATGCAGGAAGCTACCATGGTCAATGATGTGGCAAGGAGTGTGCCGCAGATCTATACAGCCTTGGATAATAACCAAGCTGACCACCAAGCTTCAGTGGTGGAAATGGAAGGTATGATCTTCAACCATATGGTATCTGTTTTGATTGACCTTGGTTCAAATTTGAGTTATATGGCCCCTAAAACTGTTGACAAGTGTAAGCTACAGCCACAAAAGCAAACTAAACCATGGTTGGTACAGTTAACCACTGGCACCAAAATAAAGGTGGTAGAGGCCGTACCCGCTTGCCAAATAATGTTGGGTGAATTCCCCACCCAAGCAACCCTTAACGTATTACCCCTGGGATCATACGATCTGTTGATTGGTATGGACTGGCTGGCCGCCCATAAAGCCAAACTGGACTGTTACTATAAAACCTTAGAATGTGTGAGCGAAGAAGGAAAAAGGATAACCCTTCAAGGGATCCGAAAACCGGTCTCGGTGAGACAAATATCAGCATTACAAATGAGGAAGTATTGTTGAAAGGGATGTCCCCTATATGCAGTACAGGTGTTGAAAACAACCGAAGGTGCAGATCCAAGCCCTGAAGATCACCCTATCCTAAGAGAATATTGAGATGTGTTTCCAGAGGAAATACCAGGTCTACCTCTGAGAAGAGACATTGACTTCTCAATAGAACTTGCACCAGGAGCGGTGTCGGTGTCTAGAACACCCTACTGGATGAGCATGCCTGAGTTAGTTGAACTCAAATTGCAATTGAAAGAAATGATGGATAAGGGTTATATTCAACCCAACGTGTCCCCCTGGGGAGCACCGGTCATGTTTGTGAAAAAGAAGGATGGCACCCTTAGACTGTGTATAGATTACAGACAACTTAATAAAGTAACCACAAAGAAAAAATACCCCTTGCCCAGGATCGATGATCTATTCGATCAGTTGGGAGGTGCGTCTGTTTTCTCAAAGATTGACTTGAGGTCAGGATACCATCAAGTCCAGATCAAGGGTGAAGACATCCATAAGACCGCTTTCCGGACACGGTATGGTCATTATGAGTTTGTGGTAGTACCATTTGGGTTA